>JARJLF010002598.1:0-33767 GCA_029378395.1 Mycena leptocephala | reverse complement strand
TTCAAAGTGTCCCACCAGTTTTTCGCATTCATGTTATTTCCCGCAGGATTCACAACCGCACAGAACGGAACCCAGGCTGTTCTATAGTGCGCCTCTTATCTGAGACGTTCAAATTTACCTGGGTTTAAGATCGATATCCGACATCGGACGGCCCGTGTTTTCGTGCAATTGCGGGATTCTCCCGCTCTTTATGTATGTTCGGTCCTGAGGCCATGGATGTTCCTCGGGGCACTCAGAAACCTCGCCAGATTCGGCCAGGTGGCTTTTTCTTTCTTTCCTTTTTCCTTTCTTTCAACCGCGTTGAATGATCTGTTTGTAAAATATGACATGGCGGGGATCCAATTCGATTCGCAATGGGATCCTGCCGTACTAGGGCTGAAATAGCACAGCGGGAATCTACGGGAAATCCATCCGCGATTCGCGGGTTTCTTTCTCAGGCCGTAAGGTTACGGACAGTGTGCTTCTCATGTGCCCAGCCTCTTATAAGCGGCGAGCTCGCCGTGGGTCCGTAGGTTGCGGAGAGTGATAGTACCTTTTTGATGATTTATTTCGCCCAATGTACAACCTGCACGTTTCGAAAGAGCACCTAGCGGAGTATGACATATTGTCCTGATTTATCCTTATCCTGCATTTTGGTCTTCAGTGTCCAGTAGCCGCATTGGCGAGTCTATATGCGTATCGTCTAAACATAAAACTCAAATTTTTTAAACCGGTATCGTCTTGTGGAATCTGAAAAATGGAGCCCGCTCAATACCCCACTGTGCAAGTTGGGCTCACCGAACCTGAGCGCTTAAAGGTTAACCCAGATTCAGTTTTATGACTTTTCTGGCTGTCAATGTCATTGCATGGGCGATGATTTTAACCTTAGCGCGTTTGGATACGGCGCGTTCTCGCCTATCATCACTACCTGCGTTTTCTTTTCCCCTGAAGGCGGATCATGAAGAAATTCGATATGCCTACATACCTGCATACTAAGTTATGATAAAGCGCACCCACAGCTTATCGCGGACGGGAAGGCCTGGCCGTGAAGAATTTGTGAGGACCGCGGTAAGATCGTGATTTCGCTGATTCAATGATTGACAAGGATTGACATCTATTGAGTTTCGCTTGGCATTTTATGGCCGCGTCGGTAGCCGACCATAAATATTGCGGTCCTCTCACCGGCATGATTTGCCCGCTGTCTCGTGTTCATACTCTGCGCCCAACGTCGACGATTCCATCCCTCGACTCGGCCCCCAGGCTTTGGCGATGCTCAACCTCCTAACACGCGTGGCTGCAGCACTCCTCGCCCTCACCCCATTGGCAGGCGCGTTGCCCAAAGTGTCCCGACTTGGGAAGTACCTCTATACCGATGAGGGAAACAGGTTCTTTATCAAGGGCATTGCATACCAAACGCAAGGCAGGGAAAGCTTCTTGTTGAGTCAAACCTACTCTGATCGTCTCCGGATCTAGGTCTTATCGTTCCTGGACCTGACAATCCTCTAAATCAGCCCTCTACCTGTTGGTGTTTTCCTTTCTTCCACTTCAGATACGTTTAAATTGTTTCCTAGTCGTTGACAACTTGGCGGACGAGGCTGCGTGCGCCCGAGACCTTCCGTTCTTCCAGAAACTCGGGATAAACGCCATACGCGCCTACGCAGCCAACTCTTCCTTGAACCACGACGGCTGCATGAGCGCACTGAGTAGCGCTGGGATTTATGTCATGTGCGTCCTTGTTTCCTCCCTGCTTGGGTGTGGCTCATCGCCTTCAGTCTTGATTTAACCTTGCGTGAGCTGTCTCGCTGTGCCGCATAACACCCGCTTACAGTCTACAGCACTAAATGGATCCATCGACACCACCCTCCCGGCCTGGAGTACCAATACCCTGGACCAGGTCAGCCGTTTTCGGAACTTAGTTAAACAACCCAACTGACATGTACGGTTCAGTATCTCAGAACGATTGACGCATTCGAGAAATATGACAACATTTTGGCGTATAATATCGGGAATGAAGTTACAACACCGAACGCTACCCAGTCGGCGCCCTTCGTTGTGCGGCTGCTCGAGATGTTCGTGCATATTTGTGAGTTCTAATGACCCCTGTGCTTGTCGGTCTGCTCATCCAACACCTCAGAAATTCTATATCTTCGTCTGCTCTTGTCGGATACGCTGCTATTGACGGTGGATCATCGTTCGTTGACAATATGTCTGATTTCCTCGCGTGCGATCGCTCCTCCGCGGCGTCAATTGATCTGTTCGGGTTGAATAACTAGTAAGTGTTTTGACTTATCTTTTTGAATGACAATGAATTACTCGAACCAGCGAGTGGTGCGGAGACATGGCAAACACCACGTTTGACGGACTCAATACTCGATTTGCCGACTATGGGGTTGCTGCATACTTGTATGGTCGTCAGCATCAACCCTCCTGCCGTCCAACTGATGATTCTATAGCTCCGAGTTTGGGAGTGAAAATTGTAATCCAAGCCCTCGATTGTGGACAGAAATCCCCGTCATGTTCAGGTATTCGCAATCTTCAGCTGTCCGTACCTGCCTGAAATGACTCTACCTTCCAGCCAGCCTATGACGAACGTGTGGTCGGGCGGTCTAGCCTTCAGCTATTTCCCCGTCACAAGCAAAGGGCACAATTTCGGCATGGCGGCCCTATCGCCAGACAACAAAACGATCACCACCAACGCCGACTTTGACAACCTCGCCGCCAAGTTCAACGCAGTCACCTTTGTGAACACGCCTGCGAAGGGGTCCGCAACAGCCGCGTCGCTCCCGGGCTGCCCCGCAACGAGCCCGCCAGCATGGTCCGTGTCGACCACACTCCCACCGACGCCGGACGACGCCGCGTGCGGGTGCCTTGCGAACGAGTTGAGCTGTGTGTTCCAGCCCCCAACGCCGGACTACATGGTCTTGGTGGGGAAGCTCATCGGCATTGCCTGCGGGCTCGTGGGCCAGGTTGGTGGGTCCTGCGACGATATCTCATCCAACGGGGTGACGGGTGTGTATGGGCGCGTGGCGATGTGCGATCCGAGTAAGTCATCCGCACGGAGCTCGACTGTTGATTTCAATTTTCATTCTGACTTAACTACGATAGCGATCAAGCTGTCGTATGTGTTCAGCCAGTACTTCGAGCTCAACCACCGCACGCCTACGGCGTGCTCGTTCTCGGGGAACGCGACCATCAACGCCGATGCAAAAGTGAACGGTGCATTGGGTGCCGCGACGTCGTGCATACCCAGCCCGGCTGTCTTCACGCCGAGTGCGCCACCGGTGTTAATCCCCGGCGCAGGCGTCAAGTCGAACTCGAATTCGAGTTCAAACTCCGGAGGCAGCTCTGGATCGAACAGCACGAACGGGGGGCCGCCCATTCTTATCTCGCAGGGTGTTTTGACTGGGATGAGCGCTGTAGCAGCCTGTGTCGTTTGGGGGATGCTCTGGACTTTGGTATATTAACAGCGATACATACCAAGCTACGTACTAACATTATGGACAATGGGTAATTGGATTATGGGCATGGAATATAGTTTATGCTGTGCTTTGGGATGTTGAGCTACAACTTCAATATTCACACAGAAATCGAGTTCGAGTTATTGAACGGTCACGTGTCACAATAAACCGTCCGACCAGCACTGGGAAACTTACTGTAAACTCTTGCTTAAACTTAATGCAGAGAATTTTAGGGGCAGGGCCGGAAGAGTCTAAAAATTCCCGTCCAACATCTGCACCGCTCACCATTTGTACAGCTCGGAGCTGTTGAAAGGCAGTGCCGAGCGATGCGCCGTAAGTCAGGAAATTGTCAGGTATCCCCACGAAAAAATAGTCATCTTCTTTGGGGATCGGTGCCTGACAACTTGCCTACTCGGGGCGTTAACAGTGCATGGCACACCAATGGCACGAGCGAACTTGGAGCAAACCGAGGCTGAGTAGTACGCGAAAAAATAACACTTGGCTAAATTGACCTGTCATCAACTTGCATAAACATATTGCTACTCAACGTAGTAACGCTCACATTGATTTCTCTGGAAGGACTACGAGAGGTTCGGACTCAAAGATCGTATCGGGGCTTTTGATGGCATCATTCCATCTGTCACACTGCCAAAAGCGCTGTTGACTCGAATTCTCTTGCTTCCTTTGTCGGAATTTGGCGGTTCTTGGGGGCTCATCTGCGTTCAAACTATTACACTCTTTACAGCTCCAAATAATGACAACCGTATCGCTTGGTGCTACCATGTTTCCAGCGTCTGCTCAGGCCTTTGATGCTGGACCCTCAAGAATTATAAAAGACAAGGGCAGAGTCCACAACACCGTGACGGCCACGAGTTCCGACCATGGAACATTATGAAAGGACCAAAGCAGACAATAGGTTTTCTGTCGCTTTGTGGGCATCGCACAGCCTACAGATTTGCCACATCCTTATAAGGCTTCCGTGCACTCCATTCCACCCCTAACCTTCTTCTTTCCAACCTCCATCTACTCGATAACTCGCCATGCCTAGTGATTCGGTCGGGGCCTCCCCAAGCATACGCACTTCTTCAATCGATGTGGACCGCTCGAATTCGCGGCGGAATCTCATCAAACGAGGTAACACTTTAAATCTGGAAGCGGGGACGCCTGGTACCGAAGTCGGCTCCCAATCTCAGCAGCCGAGATTCAACCTCGTGTCCTACTTACGCGGCATTCCATCTGCTGCTCCCAAATACCTCCGTTCTCTCCTCAAGCCGGCAGATGAACTAGGTCCTATCCCCAATATTAGAGACAGTCTGTGGGCCATCGTCAAATCTTCACGTACGTTGCTTCTTGCCATCAACTCCATAGTGACTGAACTACCCACAGCCGTGCTTAATCCGTTGCTTATATTCATTCCCGTTTCGGTATAGCTTAACCTTGTCTTTACCGTCACACGTCCGCTGACTGTGCTCCTAGTGGACCCTTAACTTCGTAATGCCTAATCAACATGCTGCCATTTTCTTCAGTATGTGTCGCGTTCGGTGTTGTTCATTTGAGTTAAACTCGTCAAACAGCCGGCTTTGTTGCCATTATCCCGCTTGCGAAGGTAAAGTTTATTGCGCGGAGGATGATCCCCACATAACGATGTATAGCTCCTTGCTTTTGCTACAGATGAGCTGTCCCTCCGCGTGGGACAAGCTTTGGCCGGACTCATTAATGCCACCCTGGTGTGTGTGTTGCTACCTTCTGATGTCCCGGACTAACTCTGTTGTTGCCCCCCTAGGGCAACATGTAAGTAGTTAATGCATCCTTTGGCGCGCAGTTTACTTACGACGATGGGCAGTGTCGAACTCATAGTTGCTGTATGTGCTTTATCAATTCCTACCTCCCAGAGAATTCACCTCGGAATAGATCGTTGCCCTGAGACAGTGCGAACTCGAGATTGTACAATCATCTTGTCAGTTGTTGTTGAGGTGCTGTGAACATCCCAGATCTAATCCTCCCTAGTGATCGGCTCAATACTCAGCAATCTATGTACGTCGATCTCGCTACAATGATTGAAGGGCGGCCTGACTCGTTCTCAGTGCTGGTCCTCGGAATGTGCTTCTTTTGCGGAGGCATCAAGTTCTCTGAGCAGGGTTTCGCCGCCGGTACGTCCTATCAGCCTCGGAGATGGAAATCAAGGTTGATTTCGGAACCGTTAAGGTGCAGCGCAGCTTAACAGCTCGCTGTTGACTCTCAGCGTGGTCGCCGTGCTGCTTCCCGCAGCATATCAGATGACTCAGAAGACGGACGGTCCCGCGCCTACGGCAGCCACGGAGGCCACGCAGGCTCAAATCCTGAAATTCAGCCACGGGGTACGCATTTGCAGATCGCATTCTGTATATGGCTTGCTCATTTTGCCCTGCAGATCGCCCTCATTTTGCTGTTCAGTGAGTCATTCTCCATACTATCCCTGCGGAAACTCACGAAATGCAGTTTATGTCTGCTACCTAGTTTTCCAACTGGGCTCTCACACCGGCATGTATAAAGACGACAGCACCGACATTATCAAGTCCACGGCGTACAAACGCCAGACGCCGCCGATCGACGACAGTACCGGCGACATCCAGCTACAGAACGTAACTCAGGAGCCCATGTCGATTGAAGACGACGACGAGAGTGAACACCCCCAATTAAATGGCTGGGTCTGCATGGGCCTCTTGGCGGTTGTTACTGCGGTGCGTCTCTGCGCCTTGCTATATTTTGGCGTCCGTCTGAGTACTCGCCCTCGAATCTCAGTTGGTGGCTGTCACGGCAGAATTCCTAGTCGCCTCGATCAACGGACTTACCGCCTCTGGCATGATCACCAAGGAGTTTGTCGGGATCATTCTCCTCCCGATTGTGGGCAACGCTGCTGGTTCGTGTCCTTTTCGGGGATCCGGTCCGCATCTCACAGCTATTTATTTTTTGCAGAGCATGTTTCAGCCGTTACTGTGTCCGTGAAAGATAAGCTGACATTGAGTATGGGTGTTGCTGTCGGCTCGAGCATCGTAAGCACCCGTCTTTTCCGCATTTTGAGTTGTTGACTAAGTGGTATTCTAGCAAATTGCCTTGTTTGTCATTCCGTACGCATCCTACCTGCTCTTATTTTGCTGGAATTCTGAGAGCCCATAGATTCATCGTCGTCGTTGCTTGGGGGATGGGCAAGCCTATGACATTGCTCTTCGATCCCTACGAGGCTATCTGTCTCTTCCTAGCCGGTCCGTTCATCTCTGTCGCTCTGAATGTACCACGATCACTGACTCCTCCGATTGTGACAGTTCTAACAGTCAATTATGTGGTCCAAGACGGCAAAAGCAACTGGGTACGTTAATTCCCACTTCGAGTGCAGCATATTTCTGACGCACGGCCGACCAGCTCGAGGGCATGATCCTTATGTGTACGTTGAAATAAAAATTTCTCACTCGAGGACGCGCTGACTGACAATCTTTCTTTACTTCAGGCCTGTACATGATTCTGGCGACCTTGTTCTTCTTCTATCCAGGGATGCCCTCGGCAGACCATTTTGCTCTCTGCACCTGATATTGATCTCTCAAAGCATATAATATCTGGACTTGGACTTGATTTGAACCTAGAAGATCTTGGTATCATCTCCCCCTATGTAACAATCCTCTCACGATCCTTGCACGATATTCCATTCCCTGCTTTCCCCAACGTATTTCAATCCATGTATACTTACTTGCACATATTTTCTAGAAATTCCAATCTTATTTTCACCATTTTCCTAACCCACAGAAGACTCGATTGTTTCAGCGTTCAAGATTACATCAAAAGGAACATTTTTCGTCCTACACGTTGTGTGTATCACGTCTGAGCAGAAGAGCTGCTCGCCTTCTCCGCGGCCAGTGGATCCTCCTTCAACGCAGGCCGGTTGGGGTTCCCCGCTGTAGTGCCGCCATCAACCGGAAATATGACCCCCGTAATCCAACGCGCCTCGCGCGACGCAAGGAAGAGGATCGCTGAATCCAATATCAAACCGATTCTGGGCAAACAACACATCGGTGCAGTTGTGTAACCCACCATAGCCGACATCCCATCCCGTGCCCTCCTGCCGCAGCAGGTTCTGGTTGATGCGTTTCTGGCGCATCTCGTCTGTCATCCCACGTCCACGCACCATCGGGGTCTGGTCCTTGATCTTAGAATTAAGCTGAAAAGGGAGGAAGCTGGAACACACGAAGACCATGCCGGGTGCAACACAATTGACGCTGATATGATTTGTGAGCGTTCAGAATGTGATAGGGTGAACCAACCGAATGTTGTCCGGTCCATGGTGAGCCGCCATGGCGCGTGTGAGCTGGATGACCGCGCCTTTGCTGACAGGATAGAGGACGCCTGGGTTCCCACCGAGAACTTATAGCAGAAGATCAGTGAGCAAGGCCTATGTTGAATTTAATGGGATTACGAACGTCCAGAGACGGATGACCTGAATTAAAACCGGTCATTGGTGAACCATCACTGGGCAAAATTGGCGCGTACATGTTAACGATAGCTCCTCGCCCGACCTTTTTCATTTCTGGAATTGCATATCGAGACATCATAACCATCGAGGTAACCTGAACGCGAATCAGTCCTGCGTAACAGCTCAACCGACTGACTTGAATTGCTCACGTTGGTGCGAAAGTCTCGGTCCCAAGCGTCCAGATCGACCTCGGTGACGTTCCCATGCGGCCCACCGACACCCACTTTATGATCAAAAGTATTAGAAACATCCTCGACTCACAAAATAGGAATTCAATCACCGATATTGATGAGGATATGCACCGCGCCAAACAATTCAACCGTTTTCCTGACCGCGTTTTCGCATGACGCTTCCACGGTAACATCGGCCTGGATGACCTCGGAGACCCCACCCTCTTCATCGATCATGCGCTTCGTTTCCTGGGCCCATTCGACATTGTAATCGACAAGCGCGACCTTTGCGCCTTGCCGGGCAAGGAGGATTGCCGTCGCGCGCCCGTTACCGATCTCCCCTGCAGTGCGGCATGGATGAATAGCAGACCTCAGACAGGAGACGGATGACCGACCAGCCAGGCGGGACCCTGCACCAGTTACAATTGCGACCTAAAGTAGTCGAATGGATGTTAACACTGTTCATGATATATTTCATGAGCACTCCCACGTCACCGTCAAACGAAAAGGCTGGAGGAGGAGGAGGCATTTCGATGGTTGTGGTGAAAGAGTTGCCGTGTGAGCGCGGCCCTCGTCATATCTTTTGTCCAGTCAGCTGAGTGGTCACAAGCGATGCACAGGTTCAATGGGGGAGGTGGAGAGGAAATTATACTGGCGCGTATTCGGAGGTGCGCCTTAAAGGCTCTCTATCTAGACCACGCAAAGAAAAATATTAAATTCATTGAACGCAATGTTTGTCTCTGCTTGACACATGATTCACGTCGCGTCTGTCACGTGCCGTTTGATTAACAGTTTTTTTTTTTTTTGACCAGCAACTGAACATGCAAGTCGAAGTCTCCGCAACGGAGGCTTACCGACATAGAGCAACGGGAGAACGACACAACAATTATCCGTTTCACATTGCTGATAGTTTGATGACCGGCGGCGAAATAAGGCGCATCATTCATAACTGCGACCACTGCGGCTCGGCAAGCCCGTGTTAAGTATAAGCTGGAGCAATCCCGTGGCCATTCTCTCCCCAAGATGCATTTGCTGTTTGCCCTGTTCTCAGTATCCCTCTGTGCGGTCGCGTCGGCGGCGCCAGGGGTTCTCGATTCGCAGCAGCCACTTTCCCTGTCTCGTGACGCTCCGGTCTTGAACTCTCGCCTGGACGATGCCATCTTGGATATCCTGAAAGAGTTCAAGACACCCGGTGGTGTTGGAGTTGCGGTGGTGCGTAAAACAACCCAGGGAACCTGGCGGCTCGAAAGCAAAGGCTACGGCAACGCGACCGCTCACGGAGACAAGGTCACCGCTGACACACTCTTTGCCATCGGTTCCAATTCCAAGGTGTGTCCCGTTGCCTGAAATTGAAAATCCTCGCTGACACTGACCTCTGTAGTTATTTGACGTGTTCGCCACCGGGCTCTTGATCTCCAACGAAACACTGGCACCGCGGATTTCTTGGACGTCGAAAATTGCGTCGATTATACCTGGATGGAAATTAATGGATCCCGTAGCGACCAGTGAAAGCACCATCGTTGACCTCATGAGCCACCGCACAGGGCTTCCACGGCACGACCTCATGGGGCCTCTCTACACCTTCCCCGCGGATGTGGTGAGTCGTTCATGTTTGAAACCTTGCCTTTCTCACCAGAACCGCGAGATCTCACGCCTCCAATACCTCCGCCCTTCCACCGGCTTCCGAGAACACACGCAATACAACAACCACATGTACACCGTGCTCTCGTATCTCCCGCAAACGCTCCTCAACACGACGTACGAAAAATACGTGCATGATAATATCATCGCCCCACTTGGTATGGACGCCACGACCTATTTCTATGCCGATGCAGTCAAGACGGGACGTCTCGCGGACAGTTTCCTGCGTGACGACGCGAACTTGACCGACGATCCATTCGCCCAAGGCACGGTTCGAGTGCTGCCGTTCTGGGACCAGAGCAAAAAAGGCCATGGTAAACTCCGCGATCACACCTCCGCCGCTGTAAATTTTATGTTGTGCTTCAGTTGTCTCCGGCGCCGGCGGTGTCATCTCCAGTTCCTACGACATGGTATCGTTCTCCGGGTATCAGACAATCATTCATTCTCATTGATTTTGCCCACAGGCATTATGGCTCCGGATGCTGCTCATGGAGGGGAAGAACCAGGCCGACGAAACTGTGATTCCAGCTGAAGTGGTTCGCAAGGCGGCCACCGGAGTGACAGTATATTCGGGAGTCGCGTGCGTTAATTCTCTCTTTCGGTCGTTATTCATCCTGATTTGAAGTCAAGGGCTTACCCAGAGCTGTCTCCCACGGTATACGGCGGCGGCCAAATCCGCGGGACCTATCGCGGTTTTGGTGAGAGACGCAGCACTGTTTATTACGCTGTTTCTCATTTTTTTCAGAGATGATCGAGGTAGGTCCAGCTACCGTGTACCGCAGCGTTACATCCTGACAATAATTTAGCATGGGGGTGCTACCACCGGTAAAAATTACTTATAGTGCCCTCGCCGATTTCTTTTGCTCACTTTTTTTTCAGGTTTCAGAGCTCAAATCACTCGCTTCCCATCTGAGAACTTTGGCATCGCAGTGATGTCGAACGAGGAAGATCTCGGAGTCTCCATTATGGAAACAGTTAAATACCGCATCATCGACGAGGTATTCAAACTCGAGCCCGTTGACTGGCTGGGAAGGCACGTCCCCGCCGTCGTGCACGTTTTCTTCTTCACTGTCAAGTAAATCACCCAACCCAACCCAGGCACCGCGCCAACGTGGCGGTGACCGTACCCCCGCCGTCCGTCCCGCGCTCTAAAGATGCGCCGGCGCCATCCGCGCCGTACGCCGCACTTGCGGGGACGTACGCGCATCCTGCGTATGGCACGCTCGACCTCTGCCTCTTCTTTGAGAACGCAACCACAGGCAGCGCGTGCGGCGTCCTCACCGCAGACGCCGCCGCGCGGCTCCCCGGCGTCATCGACCCCGCCGTGCCGACGCTCATCGCGCGGTGGGACACGATGGTGACGAACTACATCCGCCTGGCGCACTACGCCGGGAACATGTTCAACTTGACTGCGTTGTATGGCTATGTAAGGGTTTGTCTTCAGTTCGATGCGTTCGTTGACCGTTAGTTGGATGTAGACGCCCGAAGGCGGGGATGTTTGGGTACGGAAGCTGGAGGGTTTCAGCGCAGAATTTGAGATGAACGGGGAGGACATCGGGTTCGCGCCGAGTGGCGTGTGGGGTCCAGGGAACGACGTGGGCCAGACTCTTGAAGGCAATACCGTCGAGGAGCGCTCAGAGGTTTGGTTCAAGAAGATGTAATTTTCTTGAGGAAGTCTCCGTAGTTATGCGAGGTACGAGCATCAGTTGAAGCGTCTAGACTACTCCATAGTGGCATAAAATTATTTTAGCATCTTATCCAAGTGCAAGCTCCAGACTCTCTTTGGACGAGATGGGTGGTCGAAAAGTTTTTTTTTCCAGATTTGGGCAAGCGGAAGGAGTGGATGTGAACCTCAGCTGAACCCTCACACAGCCGTTAATTGAAGCCCTGCACCACATTGAAGAATGTTAATGGTTTCCGTGAGTGTGCAATTTAATTATGCTTCCTCCCAATCGGATCCCAACCATTTCCTCCGAAAATTCCTACTTGGCACCGCGGAGTCCAACTTATACTCCGAAATAGCTGTAGACCGTGCTCTATATCGGGAGACTGCACCACGTCGGGGAATATTTACGAAGCCTCAAACCCTTGCCATCTGCGGTAAGCTCGGAAATCTTGGCGTAGCTCACTGGCATGCGGCCCAAGTTTAAACGCAGGGCAGTACAATGTGCTAACCTCTCCACCTGAACCTGGGTCTGCACAGCCGGTCAGAGCTTGGATTACGCGGGGTCGGAACTGGAAATCTCTCCGTGGCTCGGGCCGCTGGCATGTGAACGGATTAATTTCTCTTCACCGAGCAAGTATAAAGCGAGAAACGCCAATTCGGCCCAGTAGGGTACTTGAATCCTCTCAAGCTCGGCTCATCGTGGGCAACACGTCTGCTTTCTCAATCTTCCCCATGTCGCAACTTTACACTGAGCACATCCTCAAGCTCCCGGACGGCATTAATATCTTATACACCGATAGCGGTGCCCCAAACACCCCAGATTATACTACAATTGTCGTGCTTCACGGCACCGGGTTCAATGGATGTGCGTTTTGTGCAATTATTGTTGAAGACTGCACTTCATACTCCTCATCAGATAGTTTTGTGCGATTGCACGAGTACGATCACAAATACAACTTGCGAATCGTCATTTGCAATCGGCGGGACTACCGTGGCTCCACGAAATACAGCAACGACGAGCTCGCAGATTTACAGGCAGGACGCCAGAGTTTCCAGCACCTGCTTGGTCTTCAGACGGCCTGGTTCCTCGAACATTTTATCAAGCACGAAAATACCCCGAAAGTGACGACCGACGGTCGAGCAGGGGGATTTATTCTTGTGGGATGGAGCTTTGGGAACGCAACGACTCTTGCGCTATTGGCTGAAGCGGATATGATTCCCCGGCAACTCTACAAAATTCTTGAGCCCCATCTCCGGAGTCTCGTTCTCTATGGTTCGGAATTCGTGCTGCTGTTGATTGTCAAATAATGACGTGCCTCGTTTAGATCCACCGTCTTTGGCGTTAGGGTATCGTGCTCCAGTACATGATGGGCTACCCAACCCGTTAAACAACCCTGACTGCACGACACCCGATGAAACGTACGAGCACTTTGAGAAATGGGTCTCCTCATACTACACGCACCCTGACATTGCGGCCGGGTGCCCGTCTGGACTGTCGCTTGAGAATTGCACTGAGAAGCGAACTATTAATCAATGGACGGAAGAGGAGAAGGCGAGGTACAGTGATAAAGCTGCGGCTATCCGTGTAGACTGGTCTGCGTAAGATTTCCACTTCCTTCTGTCCGTCCTTCTCCATGTTCGAGACTGACTGCCTTTCGCAGTTTTCAGCCACCGATGCAGGCCACACTCAAAGTGCAGGCGCACAAAGCGCTCTTCGACCAGGATCACTTTGCGGCATACTTTCCTGACGTCAATGTTTTTTATATAACTGGGGAGAATACCTGCTCCTATTGCATGTGGGCCTATATGGAGTCCACTCGGCTGCATGCAGAGGACCTCCGCCGCGGGGATCTCGTCAGGCCAATAAAATTTAAGCTCGTGCCAGAAGGAAATCATTTCGTGAGTGACAATGTGTCCGACTTTTATGGCTTCGTTTGACCATTCCTCTAAATTCTTCAGCTGCATTGTGACGTGCCGGAGCTATTTGTGCGAGAGATTGTTAATGGCTGCGTACCCTAATCCGCTGGTAGATCTATTGTCCTAGTCTCTTGTAGACATACGTTTCTGTATACGGCTCTCAAGACCAAAGGACAATCAATCTTTCCAGCGAATGTCGACGGGTACTTTCACAGGTGATTTTGGATGGTAAGGTGAGGATATGGGTTAAATGGTGAAGATCCACAAGAATCAGAGAAGGCTGAGCGCTAAACGGGACGCTCGCCCGCCCATGTTTCCGCTAGAACGCCGACTGTGCTGAATCGCGGTGCTTGTGATGAACTTCATGATGTACTGCAAACGGATGATTACGGCCGAACAGGGTTAGCCTCAATTAAAACGTAAAGTGTACCAGCTCTGATTCGTTCACGAAGCGCTACCATGCACTGGCTCACGGTGATTCTTGAGGGAGCCTGAGCAAATTGAAGATCCAGCAAACAAAAAAAAGCCTGTCCAAAGCACCTGTATCTGGCAATTCACTTTAGGCATCTTTGCGCGCCGCGCTGTGGGGTCAGAATAGGGTGGTTCTAGTCTTTATGCTAAGCGTTGCATTCGGCGCTCTTGGCTTGGGTGCCGTGGGTTGCATCATGAATATCCAACCGCTCATCGCTCATAATAACAACTTTTGCAGTTTAGCCTGGCGACTGTCTAAGGGATGCCTTCCTCACAGAGCGAATTCTACCCTCTGATTGGGTGCGGCACGAGCTTGTCTACTCAAGTGTAGGCTGTTTTCATCCGTTGAGCATCTGTTCTTATAATATTATCGTGACAATTATCGTGACATTTCAGGGCTCGCCGTACGTCCAGTATACAGTGTCTTCCCTTCTAATTTCCTATAGGATTCGGCTACGCTTGGATGGGAATGCTTGTGTTCGACAGCATGATTGTCATGCTGACTGTATATAATGCTTTCGAAACAGTTTGGAAGAACCGAGGCGCTTGCGACCCTTCGCAACGCCGAGGGCTCCTCCCCACGCTTGTTTACGATGGTAAGTCCGTCGCATAGCAATCACGGTGTCCTAATATTAAGTGTCTTCTAGGCACGCTTTACTTCCTGTACGTTTGTCGTCAATTTGCGGGTCCGACGCTCACCTACACACACAGTGTGATGGCAATCTCAAATTCCGGGAACATTGCGAGCTTTATGGTGCGCTGCGGGGTGTCTCCAGTATCCCCAACGTCTAACGTTATTGTCTGACCGCGATCCAACTTGGCGGGGTGGGCTCAGCCACACGACTACCCATTTGGTTGTGCAACTGACATTTTCCTCGGCCATATGTCCGCGGTGTCGCCACAACTCTGACCAATGTGTGCGTATCTGAACGTAGTCCAACGTTCGGGCATCCCACTTAGCACTCGAGACAGTTTATCTTCGATTATGATCTCCCGCTTCATGCTCAACCTCCGCGACCCAACCCTCCTCACCAACAACCGTGCCAGTGCAGCAGCTTACCTGACCGTGGCGTTTCCCGAAGTGCGCATTACCACGGTTGAGCCCTACTATGGGACGGGCGTGTCCTGGACGGAGGAGTACGACAGTCGGTGGTTTCACCTTTCCAATAGCAATGAAGGAGAAGGTAGGACATCTCATTCCCGCAGCGGTTGGTCGCCTTTTGCAATCTTGGAAACTGGCATAAGAACTGATTGATAAATGTACGACATAGAAATACATTACTTGACACATTTTTAGGTCTTGGGACTGTATTTTATAGAACTCACTTTGTACTTGGAGCAATGCAGCGATTATTAGGGACTGGCTCATTCTCTCGGACTGAAGTTCAATCTAAACCTCCCGTGAGTAATAACAGCGAGAGGCTTTCGGTGCTCCCTCGACATCCAACGAGTTAAATTTTTCCGCCCTGAGAACTTGCTACACGATGCGGAGTGTGAAACCTCCACATTCGCGATATTTCCCAAGATTCTCTGGTGTCAGGGTCCTTCAATATTTGGGCTCAATACTTGGACCGTCATTTGTACCCGCGTTGTTGGCATGCTGCCATCTATTCTGACATAGGCGAACCATGGCAACATATTGACAACACAGGCACAACTTAGCGCAAGAACCATGCGTAGCGCACGCCGGGCATGGTGGTGAGCGTGTAAAAAACACTTTTATTTCATCATTCGGGTAGGTACGAGCCCCGTTTCGCATTCTTTAAAGTTTAGCCGGTGGTGATGCAGAGGATGCGGACTGACGCGAACTCCTCGCTCGCGCTGCAGAGGATGACAGTAAGCATCTGAACTTTCACACCGATCCGCCCACTCACGGGAAGCACGAGTTAGTAACAGGAACCGTAGAAATGAAGCCGCCGTTGGTCCCGTCGCAGTTGGCTGGGTCGTATCCAAGTCAGAGCAGACCTCAGGTACGAATGCAAACGGAATGTGATCTTACAGGTGGTGTACAGGTCGATTTCGCACTTGCCCGTGCCGGGAGTGACGCTGAGGGCGATGGCGCCGGGTGTTGCCTGGCAGAATGCGTTTTCGGGCACACCAGACCAGGTGGCGAGCGGCGTGCCGGAGCAGCCAGCCGCGCTGAAGGAGGAAACCGTCGGGACGGTCTGAGCGAGTGCAACGCTGGCGACTGCGAGGAGGACGGCGATGAACTGCATGATTAAGCAGGTGTATGGGACGAATACCACTAGGCTTTGTTTATATAGTATATCACGGTGTGTCATGGGATTCAATGTTCGAGTTTCACTTTCAACACAACCGCGGCTTTGATTGCTCTTGTGTGATCCGAATGCTTGGCAATTCCTACCGCCGGTTTCACAATTTGCTTGGGCTGGGCCGGCCCGTTCCGTCTACTGCGAGTACTCAGTCGTTCCCTTGCAAAATCGAGGAAACATCAAGTAATCGGTTTGAGTGGTGTGGGAGGTTCGAAAGTGGGCTTCCCAGCTCCTGAATCGACCCCAGATATTCGGCAAGCGGTACGAAGCCCGAACAGAACATGGCAATCATTGGAACGCAGGAGAACGGAGCTGACAAAGAACGGATGTGTAACGGATGCTGTGCAGAACGGATCCAAATATGGATAGGGGGTTGTGAACGGAACTGTCTCAGACGGACGGAAATCTCAGAATGGAAAATGGACTACCACAGTATGCTAACAAATATGGCGAACGGACACCATGAATTATGCAATCTATGACATATAAGTAGTCGTTCTCAAAGAGCGGCTCCTGCCCCTCTGCGCACCACCCATACACCCGTTCCTCTCAACACTCTCCACGGAGTGGATCAGATCATATTTCAAGTTTGGGTGGCGGCTACCCCACTCGCCACTGCATCCTCCGGAATTGAAAATTATGGGGAGTATGAATGAAAGACAAGCCTGCAGGAAGGTATAGAATAGATTGAGCTTCATATTTAGATACCTACTTTGTGCAAGAACGTAGTTAGAGAGAAGAAGTGAAGTGTTAGCTGGATCTACGAGAGCTTGCCCCGGCTAGAGTAAGCGTAAGATAAGGTAGATGCCGAGATGGAGGACGGCATTTGACTTGTGACTCTGGTCAGATTACGGGCTTTACGGCTTAGCGCTGGAGCCGCGCCCAAAGCATGGTCTTGGCGGTGAGCGTGTAAACAGTTGCCATTTCGTCATTTTAGTAGGTAATGTACGGTCTCCGTTTTTTCACGGCACAGTTAAACTCGTCAGCCAGTGGTGATGCAGAGAATGCGGACGGACGCAAACACCTCGCTCGCGCTACAGAGGATGACGGTGAGGATCCGAACTTCCACACATACTCACACTCACGTGAAGCACGAGTTAGTAACAGGAACCGTAGAAATGAAACCGCCGTCCGTCCCATCGCAGTTGGCTGGGGCATATCCGAGTCAGTGCGGACCTCAGGTACGAATGCGAATGGAATATGTTCTCACAGGTGGTGAACAGGTCGATTTGGCACCTGCCCGTCCCGGGAGTGACGCTGAGGGCGACGGCGCCGGGTGTTGCCTGGCAGAATGCGTTTTCAGGCACACCAGACCAGGTGGCGAGCGGCGTGCCAGAGCAGCCAGCCGTGCTGAAGGACGAAACCGTCGGGACGGTCGTAGCGAGTGCGACGCTGGCGGCTGCGAGGAGGACGGCGATGAACTGCATGATTGAGGGGGGTATGGGATGAATACCACCAGCGACTATCCTGCTTTTTATGCACGTTGGGTCACCACGGGGTGCCATGGGGCTCGAGGTTCGAGTTTCAACATAAGCGGTTGAATCGCCGCTTTGATTGCTCCTGATCACTTGAATCGTGGCTTTGATTCCTCTTAAGCTTGTGTGATCCGAATGAAGACATCGTACTCGTTTGGTAGGAAACCTCGTCGAGGGGAGCATAGTCTCTCCAAGACAGACGATTCAACAAATGTACCCTCGGCATGCTGTATGCATTGCACCTTTTTCGTTTCTTTTATTTTGGTACCACAGAGGATTCTAGTGGATCGGTTAAGCATTTTTGCTCAACGCGCCTGGTGCGGATGTCCGATGCCCTGGCAAATGGCGAAACAAATAACGGCGTTCCTAAAGCGGGCCTGTGCCGTGTAATTCCACCTACCTACCTGGCTACCACCGGTTCGCTTAGGACGGGACGCTGGTTCCGTCTATGGTATGCCCGCAGACTGTTGGCAGACGGCAAGGTTGGTCTCCAAGCTTCCACAAAGCCGTCGACATCCGTTTACTGTAACTACTGATTGCTCGGCTCTCAGGAGTACATTGAATTTCCCCTGATCGAAGTTAACTAGTTCCGTGCGTCAGCGGAACATTTTTCACTGTTTGTCTCCGAAACAGTATGTATCGGAAGCAGCGCCAAATTAAAGAGGTTTGAGTCCTCGCTCGGCTAAGTACTGCTATGGGAAGGCGGAGTAGCATTTTTCACGCGAAGCTATGCATATCGCCGACGTACGATGTGGTTAGTTGTGATCCGTGGTCTGTGGTTGTGTTTAGCCGAGTCCAGGCCGAGTCCTTTCTCCGATTAAGCGAGATCAGCCGAATTCTCACGGTTGAAGAAACAGAGTGAAACACTCATAGTGAAAGATATGGCCAATGAGTCGGATATATTTTCTGCAAGAACAATTATCATTGCTTTATTCATCTAATTTTTACCACAGACCATTTGTGAGTCAGGAAGGGAAACAAAGGGAGAACAGGTGCCGCCAGTGTGTTATAACTAGTGATCAACGGAAAACCGTCTTAGAAGGAAGAATAAATAATAAACCCCAATATGTGATGTTTATCAGCTGAAATTAAAGTAGGAACCGAAAACTTTGCGTTCAGTTCTATCACATTTAAAGTAAACACGGCGCTCGGCCCGACCTCTACGTCAACATCAACCTGATCGACGCCTGGCAACCAACTTCAGATTCTATTCTAGACGCGCAAGGAGCTTGGCGTTCCAAGTCAATGGCCCATGAATTTTTACCCATGCCAGAAAGTTGAAATGAACTATTATGCGCCGCGTGGGCATTGTGATCATTTTTTGAGACCAGGGAAATACCGTAAGTGGCTGAGACCGAGGAGGAGGCGACAGGGTCTCTGCGAATGAGTCGAGGAGCAATCATGGAGGAAAAAGTCCATGGAAGGTTTCGTCGTCATATGCAAAACTCTTCCCAGGCGTGCGGAGCGACGTCGGACACAAAAAGTAACATAATCTCAGGGTCCACGACAGTTGGAATCCTCTGCGGTACCCAAAACGCGTAAAAAATGGCGTCATCCTTTCCAAGGGGTACAGGTACATCTGTTGTCGAGAAGAGACTACGTAAGGCCAGGCTTCCCTACGAACGAGCACTACAATCAAAGCCGCGGTTCAACCAGTGGCAGTTGTGTTGAAACTCGAACCTCGACCTAATCTATGACGCACTCTAACCCAACGTATAAAAAGCAGCAGGATGGTCGTGGTGGTATCCAGTATTCATTCCATACCCACCCCTCCCAATGATGCAGTTCATCGCCGTCCTCCTGGCAGCCACCAGCGTCGTACTTGCCCAGACCGTCCCGACGCTTTCGTCCTTCAGCGCGGCCGGCTGCTCCTGCAAGCCGCTCGCCACCTGGTCCGGTGTGCCCGAGGACGCATTCTGCAAGGCAACGCCCGGCGCCATCGCCCTCAGTGTCACTCCCGACCGGACGGGCAGGTGCCAAATCGACCTGTTCACCACCTGTGAGTTGAACGCATTCCATTTGTAAAAATCGTACCTGAGGTCTGCGCTGACTCGGATACGCGCTAGCCAACTGCGACGGGACCACCGGGGGCTTTATTTCCACGGTTCCTGTTACCAACTCGTGCTTCAAGTGAGTGGGAGTATGTGTGGAAGCTCGGATGCTCACTGTCATCGTCTGTAGCGCGAGCGAGGAGTTTGCATCCGTCCGGATCCTCTGCATCACCACTGGCTGAAGAACTGTGCTGCGATGATTGGACGGAGACCGTACATTACCTACCGTAAAAATAAAAATAAAAATATGTCTTTACACGCTCACCGGCATGACCGTGGTTTGTGCGTGGTTCCATGGCCAGTGCCAAGTCATAAAGCCCGTCATGCCAACGCAGGCAAAGAAACACAAATGACAGATTAAGCGACGTATAGCATATTTTTATCCGCCGTGTGGGCGGTGAGTGGCCCAATATTCAGGAACAAGAGTCATCGCGAGGCGGCGAGCATGAAGGTTTCGTACTTTGCGGCACATGGCAAGTTCTCAGCGCCGACAATTTAATTTGATAGATGTACATGTCGAGGGAGCGCTGAAAAACGGGTTACTTATACTATCCCAACCTAGATCTCGGACATCCAAGAAAGATGGTAAATATCAATCTATATAATGGTCCCGGGCACATTCTGAGTAGATATATCATCAGTAATTTGTCTTTTACCTTAGTTTCAAAATTTACTTCATGAGAAACGGGTATGAATTGGGCAAACGGCGTTGGTTTTTCGGAGATGGTCAGGTGTCCGAGTTCTAGATAACACGTCAAATTCTGATTGTGGGCCTCATATATAACCACCTTGGCATCGTAGGACCTCCAAAGTTTATAGGGTGGGGCACCTCAATAAGGACTATAGTATGGCTCAAGGAGTAGTCAAGGAAGCCCCACAGTAGCCGACAGGCAGCATGAAATTCCTTAGCATCATTTCTCACAGTTGCGAGATCATTTTGGCAGGTATGCCGTGATCTTTCGGTATATTGTGAGCGCTACAGGACAGCTATTGCTCTGAATTGTTATATGAGCACTCTTATAATGTCAAGGCACTTTTTAGATGTGTTTATGGAATAATATGACTCCAAGTAAAGGGCCCACAACCTGAAAATATGCAAAATCAGGGAAATGGCTCAAGTTGCCAACTTTCGGGGTGAACGATAAAATATTGTAAGAGTTTTGGGCCCCATATCTCAAGGCCACCTCACCCGCTTATGTGGAGCCAAAAATCTCAGGAAACAGACCGGTATTAGACGAAAATGTTTGGTTGTCCGAGTAGTAGGTTTGTCCGGCGCCGTGGGGGGGATAGTACGAGTTCGGGTTGAACTTCAACAACCATTGATGGCCAGTCCTTGATCGCTGTATTGCTACAAGGACAAAGTAGTTCTATACCCATAACAGTCAAGACTTGATGTCGGAAAAATCGGATTTGTCTGATCAGAACCTGACCGCACCGACGGTCTGGTCAGACCCGTCAGGTTCTGGTCAGTTCCATAGCAAGGGTTATCAGAGGTGGTAAGTATTTAATCTCAGCATGTCACCAGAGCTTCGACCATGCCTTAATATTATATCTTTTAAACTTAAGACTCCGTCCTTGTCGCGTCGTCGTCGTCCAGCAGAGTGTTCATAGCATTTTCTCCTCCATCCATCGAACCACACACTGACGTTGAAAGTGACAGGAAGTTGAACGTTGAACTGCTGCCATATTCTCAACGAACACAAATTGCTGTAGCGCTAGATTCATGTATATTCCTCTACCTAAATTTGGTACTTGCTTTTTTTAAACGGTGTATACGTATGCCTCAGCGATAATGTGTGATATTATAAGCCATACGGACCAAAAAACGAAGGTTTAAATGACACATCTCTGCGTGCATTTGCATTTGTATTGGTTGCAATTGCTTCGTGTATGTAGCGGTCAATGTATGTCTCTCCTTCTTACTTCTAGCAAACGCGGCGCGTGTCCTCCTCCTAACACTAGCATAACATAACATGAAAATAACGAATCAGTTCAATGTCAATGAAACTTCAAAATCACGAAGGTTCGGGTTCGGGTCCTAGCGTCAAAACACACTAGTGTAACTTTTCTTCCTTTTCCGAGCTCAATCTGATCAGGTCAGGTCTGATAGCGAATTATAACCAATTTTTTGACTGCCGAAAACCTGATGGTCTGGTCTGACGGAACATGATAAGACCGCATCCATACAAATTCGATTTTTTCCGACAAATTTGTGTCAAGTAATTATAATGTAATGTATACGGGGCGGGAGGCGTCCATCTTCCTCGATAACTCCAACAACCCGTGTGGGCGAACCGCAGCCCTGATTCCGTCGGACGATGAGAAAAGATGTTCAATAACTTAAGTACCCTAGTGCGATTTTTCATCATTTCTTCTACCGTAGCTCTATCACATTTCGCTCATTCATTAATCAATCTACAACATTATTTACAAGGTACAGACAGACTACAAAGCTACTTCTCAGAAGAATGGGCTCTTTTCAGAGAGTAACGTCGTTTCCTCGTGGTTGTACGGCGGCAGTTCGGACCCATCGACGCCGGTGGTCGCCTTCTTGTATCTGCACTGCTTGAGCTGCTGCTCGAGCCACCACTGTGCAGAACAGATAAGCGAGTCAGACGGAAAAACGAACAAGGGAATTAGATGCAAAAACGCACCTCAGCCACCCTCCGTATCCCCTCCTCATGCGACACAATCGGCTTATACCCAAGCACCTCCCTCGCAAGCCCAATATCATACGACCGATCTGCAAACACGAACTGCATCTGCTTGCATGCGTCCGTCTTCCCGCCACTCACCAGCCCCACCACGTCCTTCACGCCCGACGCGAACATCAGGACACCCTTCCCCGCGACGAGCGGCGGCGGCTGCGCGCCGCCCGCCGCCACCCAGAGATCGCGCATGAAGTCCCAGAGCGGGCGCGGCGCGCCGTCGGTGATGAAGAACGCGGCGCCGGCGGTCGCGGCGTGCTGCGGGTGCGCGGGGGCGAGGCGGTCGGCGGCGAGGAGCGCGGCGTGCGCGGCGTTGGCGACGTATGTGTGGTCCGTGACGGCTGCAGCGTCGTCGCCGATGCGGAACCCCGCGAGCTTGGGGTTGACTTGCATCTTGCGCATGGTGGCGGCGGTCACGAAGCTGGGGCTTCGGCACAAAAGTCAGCCTGAGTTGAGCTATGGACCGAAGAATACATAGGGGGCGCACCCGAAGAGCATGGCGGGCCGGATGACCACGGTGCGGAGGGCGTTCACGCCGTTGAAGCTGCGGACCATGCGTTCGGCGTGCGACTGCGGCTCGAGGGTCTCGCGCCAGGACTTGGCGGGGTACGGCGCATCGGCCTCGCGCAGCCGCGGGCGGCTGCGCCCGTCGAACACGACGTCCGCGCTGCTGACGTACAGCAGCTGTGTGACGCCGCCCTCGAGCGCCGCGGCGAGCACGTTGCGCATGCCGTCGGTGCTGACCTTGCGGTGCAGCTCTTTGAAGTCCTTGAGATGCTTTTCGAGCGTCTTGGGGTCCGCGGTGGGCTGCAGCGGCGTGGGGTAGCGCGATGTGGTGCCTATGAGCGTGGAGACCATCCCGGTGTGGATGATACACGTTGCTGCGCACTGAAAAAAAGGGTAGGTGAGGGAATGCGGCAGTAAGTATCAGTTAGGTGGACGCACCGACTTGACGGCGTCCACGATGGTTTCTGGGACCAGTATGTCGCCGACGCATACGGACAGAGCGCCGAAGCGCGCAGTTTGCTCAGCAACAAGCGGCTGGGCGTCGAAGATTGAGACACGGGTCTCGCCACGATTGAGCAGCTGCTCTACAATGTTCTCTCCAAGACTGGTCCCACCTCCAATCACAAGAAACGATTCTTGGGTTGGGGCTGAATGCGCCATGGAGGGAGAATGTGAGAGATGGTGAGAGCAGTGCTGTGGGAGTAACTCCGCAATGCTGTGCTGTCTGATTTGTGCAACAACTTGAACCCCAGCTTGTGACCTTTGTTGTGGCCACCGCCAACTTGTCTCTCTACTACTTGGCTGTATCACAATTCAATAGACAGGTTTTGCAGACCACTCTACACACGCTTCGGACACGCTTTTTTTCAGTTACGAGAACTTAAGCACTGCCAGTGATGCGACATGACAGCAGTAATAAGTACAGCATTCAGCTCTGTGTCTTCCGCTACCATGGCAGAGCTCATAGGTCTAGTGGCGAGCATCCTCCAGCTTATGGCCACCGCCAAGTTGACTGTTGAAATGGGTAGGGATATTGCGGACGCACCTGAACAACAGAAGCATCTGTTGACTGAAGTCAAGAACCTCGAGCCATTGCTGAAAGGCTTCCGAGATCGCATAGGAACCAATCCGTCGGCGAACGTACAACAATTCGAAGGCCCTTTGGTCCAATTCGAAAAAACGATGACGCGTGTAACGAAGAAGCTACAGTCTCCGCAGCAATCTTCGCACAAAAGAATTTGGAAAAGAATGACCTGGACGTTGTGGAACAAGAAGGAGGCCGAGGACGATTTAGCAAAGATGGAGCGGTTCAAGAGTTTGCTTAATTCCTGGCTGGTGTTGGATATTTGGTATGTCTCTGTGTGCCGGACATCGAACACTACTTAGGTGATATTATCAGGGTTGTTGGCCAGCAGCAACAAAAAAATCACCAGCGTGAGTAAGCTCAGAGAGGCGGAGTTTAGACTGATGAACATCTCATCTTTGTTGTTAGATATCCTGGACGAAGTCAGGGACACTGCGCAAGATCAGCGGCACGGTGGGATGACTCGCAATTATTTGAATCGCATGCGGCTAACATGTGGGCAGCCGCGGAACGAGACCGCGCGGAGGCAGAACGCGAGAAAATCATCGACTGGGTGGCACAGCTGAATTTCTTCTTGCGGCATCAAGATATATATGGCACTCGACAGGATGGAACTGGCGAGTGGTTGCTCGAGGACGCCGGATTTCGAGACTGGGTCTCGGGCACTGGACGAGCTTTGTGGTGTCCTGGAATGCGTGCGTGCCTTGGTGTACCGATTTCGTGTTGCGCTAATTGAGACATGAGTAGCCGGGGCGGGGAAGACCGTGCTTTCGTGAGTGATTTGGTGATAACTGCGGTCATATATATTCAACCAAAGGTAGTTCAATCGTTGTCGATTATCTTCGAACTCGATTCGCGAGTGAAAATGTCGGCGTCTCGTGTGCGTACCTAAACCACAAAGAGACGGACGCACAATCCCTGCCAAACATTCTTGCTGGACTCTGGAGGCAGCTCATATTGGGAAAGCTCATACTTCCTGGGTCACCCGCGCACACCCTATACCATGCACATCACGAAAAACGCACCAGACCCTCGGTGGCTGAGATGCAGGTTGTTCTTGGCGACGCAGTGGCAGAATACTCAAAGGTGTACATCGTCATTGATGCCCTCGACGAGTACCCAGAGGCTGAACGTCATCTCCTGCTGAAAATTCTGGCAGAATTCGGGCCGAAACTCAACGTGCTGTTGACCTCACGCCCACATATTACCCCCGACACCTTCTTCCCGAACACACCAGTACTTGAGATCCGTGCAACGGAGAAGGATATTCGCGGATATGTTGATGCGCAGATTGTCAACTCATTTCGCCTGTCAGCGCATGTGAAATCTCGCCCAGAGCTTCGCCAGCAAATAGAGTCCAAAATCGTCGACAACGTGGACGGAATGTAAGTCCTGTTATTCATTCATAGAGCAGTGACTCATGGATTTCAGGTTCTTGCTCGCTAAACTCCACGTCGACTCTCTTACTACCAAGAACACGATTAAGGACGTCCGCGACGCTCTAGAAAATGTATCCACAAACTTGGAGCAGGCGTATAACGAAGCCCTAGAGCGGATAAAATCCCAGAGCGACGATGACAAAAAAATCGCACTGTTAGCTATCACCTGGGTCGCATATGCGAAGCGCCCGTTGTCTGTCGCAGAACTCCAGGAAGCAATTGCTGTTCAGCCCGGCACCAAATCACTAAACCGCGACGCTGTTCCGGAGATGAGGATCATCCTTTCCGTCTGCGGGGGCTTGGTCATTTTCGACCAGGCAGACAGCAGTGTTCGACTTGTTCATTACACTACCCAGGAATATCTGGATCGTGCGCAAGCCCGTATATTTCCAGATGCGCAGACAGAAATCGCCCACAGATGCCTGACATATCTCTTGTATCAAGACTTCGATACTCTTTCACCGGATGACGACGTTCTAGAGAATTTGACTCAAGAACACGCGCTCGTCGACTATTCTTTCCGATATGGCCTCGTTCATGCTGCGGGACAACCTGAACTGACACTGCAACACACAATCTTGGAATTTCTGGGGCAAGTTTCCAGATGGTGGCATTTCTGGCATGCAGTTCGGGATCTCCAGTATCCGAGCACTTCGCCCTGGGAATCCTTTTATGAGATGCCACGTCCCTGCACAAAACTGGCCATCACCGCATCATTCAATTTGCAACAAATAGCCAAGGTTCTTCTCGCAGATGGGATTCGGAGCAAAGAAAAGGAACTGCTCCTTGTCTCTTCATGTCACAGCCATTTGGCAATGGACCAGCTACTCCTTGAAAATGGTGTCAATGTGAACACCGGGGGTGGCATCGCTTTGCAGGCTGCATCGAGATACGGGCATGAAGAGATGGTTCGGCTACTCATCAAAAACGGTGCCAACGTGAATGCCCAAGGCGAGAAGTACGGCAACGCGCTGCAGGTAGCATTGTACCGTGGAGAGGAGGCAATCGTCAGGCTGCTCCTCGAGAACGGCGCCGACGTGAATGCGCAGGGCGGGAAATATGGCAACGCGCTGCAGGCAGCGTCGGTCCGCGGAGAGGAGGCAATCGTCAGGCTGCTCCTCGATAACGGCGCCGACGTGAATGCGCAGGGCGGGAAATATGGCAACGCTCTGCAGGCTGCGTCGTACTTGGGGTGTGAGGCTGTTGTCCGGCTTCTTCTCCAGAATGGCGCCAATGTGAATGCTCAAGGTGGCAAGCACCACAATGCTCTGCAGGCAGCATCAACAAAGTTTGGCCATTACGAAGACGAACCGGAGTACATCGATGCTTCGAAGACGGCGTCAACAAAGCCTAACATGGCAGTTGTCGAGCTGCTCATCGAGAACGGCGCCGACATAAATGCTCGGGGTACTAGGCAGGATGGAAATATGCTGGACCCGGGCTATGTGCCGTACGGGAATGCTCTGCAGGCCGCATCAGCCTGCGGTCACGAGGCTCTCGTTCGATTGCTCCTCGACAAAGGCGCCGATGTCAATGCTCTAGATGAGTTCAATGATACCGCTCTGCATGCCGCATCGGGTGGCGGCCATGAGACCATTGTTCGATTACTCCTCGAAAACCATGCTGAGGTGAATGGGCTGGGGGTACTGTCGGCGGCATTAAGAAGCGGTAACACTGCAGTTACCCGGCTGCTGATTGAGAACGGCGCCGATGTAAATGCTCCAGATGACCACTATGGGAACACTCTTCAGGTCGTGTCGGCCTACGGAGACGAGGCCAATGTTCGGTTACTACTCGAGAACGGCGCCGAGGTGAATGCACAGGGTAGGTTCTATGCGAATGCACTGCAAGCTGCATCGGAAAACGGGTATGAGACGGTCGTCCACCTGCTCATCGAGAAGGGTGCCGACGTGAATGCGCAGGGTGGAGAACACGGCAACGCTCTACAGGCAGCGTCGGGCAGTGCACATGAGGCGGTCGTCCGGCTGCTCCTAGAGAAAGGCGCCAATGTGAATGTGCAGGGCGGGACGTATGGTAACGCTCTTCAGGCGGCATCGGCGAACAAAAAGAGGGTGCATGCGGGGGAGCTCCGTGTGAGAGGCGCGAACACATGCATGCGGCGTGTAGAGCAGTGGCCGAGCATATCAAAGGAGCCCAACATGACAGTAGTCCAGCTGCTCATTGAGAACGGCGCCGATGTGAATGCACAAGGTGGGCCACACGGGAACGCACTGCAAGCCGCGTCCCACTGTGGCCAAGAGGCAGTTGTGGGGCTGCTCATCGAGAAAGGCGCCGACGTGAATGCACAAGGTGGGCTACACGGGAACGCACTGCAAGCCGCATCCCACTGTGGCCAAGAGGCAGTTGTGCAGCTGCTCATCGAGAACGGCGCCGACATCCATGCACAGGGAGGGAACGCACTGATTGCCGCATCGTACCGCGGGAAAGAGGCAGTTGTCCGGCTGCTCATCGAAAACGGCGCCGATATCCATGCACAGGGAGGGTCTTGTGGGAACGCACTGATTGCCGCATCGTACCGCGGGCAAGAGGCAGTTGTCCGGCTGCTCATCGAAAACGGCGCCGAAATGAGTGCGCAGGCAGGGCCCTACGGGAATGCTCTACTGGCGGCGTCATCCTGTGGACGAACGGCCGTTGTTTGGCTTCTCCTCGAAATGGGTGCGGATGTGAATTTTTGGGATGGGGACCACGGCACAGCACTGCAGGCCGCATCATATGATGGGGAAGAGGCGGTTGTCCGGTTACTCCTCGAGAACGGCGCAGACGTGAACGCTCCGGGCGGGAAGTATGGAAGCGCGTTACAAGCGGCCTTAAGTTCGCCCTGGCGTTTTCAGGCAATAGTTGAGCTGCTGATTGACAATGGTGCCGACACAAGTGTGGTGGAAGATCTAGGAAGAGGAGTTGGGGACAGAGACAGTATTAGGCGCCGGAGCGGGGATTGGTACGACTGGTAATAATTCTTTTTTGAACCCAAAGCAATCCCGAAACTCAAATCTATGGGGTGCGTGTTTCTCTATGAGGCTGGAGGAGGGAAGTCACAGAATATATACACCTGCGAGAGAGCGCCTGAGCGAGGAAGCGAGCTGGAGTCAATACCATACATACGGCGCGAGACGTGCAGGAAGCTTCACATACAGCTCTGAGCCATACGTGTTTTCGACAACGGCCAACGGCCAACGGGAAGAGACGTGGGCGATGGCTTGGAACATACGTATATCGCCACAACCACAAATAATTATATGTTTGCGAGGATCCACTGGCACGAGCGAGTCCCAATGGGCAATGTATAAATATTCCGAGTCACAGAACTAGAACCTGTAGGTATTTCCGAGGATGAAGTCGGAAGTCGGGAATTTACTTAACTTCAAAATCGGGAAAGGTTTGCCTAGTGCCACAGGGAGACTCATCAAAAAAGGTCTTGACACGGCACGACGCAAGGATTTTATTGGTAAACTGAGTTCAGTTAGGCCGAATCAAATCGTTGGCGTTGGCGTACGTTGGATGGCTGAAGAACTTGGGCGAGAAAAAAGGGAAGTCGTAGGTCAAGTCGGACGAATTTCTTGTGCTTCAGTTGCTAGACGAAAAAAAAAAAAAATCAAATTGCGCTCGAGTCAATTTCCATTCAAAATGCCAGATGTCGAGTAGAGGAGCCCCGGTGTTCGTGCTCAAAACGCCAACGGGCAACGGCGTTCTGCAACGTTGCAACGGCGAGTGTCACATTGCCCGGGCCAAGAATTCGGTGGGAGCCCGTGCTGGCCGAGGCAGGCCAATTCAGAGATAATTCAGAGCGGACCAAGAGTGGAGCAGACACCTAAGCTTGTACCAAAGAAGTTGACCCAACAAGTTGAAGGAAGAAGGAAGGAAGAAACGGACACTTACGTCATCGTAGTGGCAGTACATTCTTTCGTTACTGCGACGTGACTGAAAGACCACTCTGTGTAACCCACTATGGCCTCTGCATACTACGAGTTCTACCGCGGCTCTTCGTTCGTATCTTTCTTTACTCCTTCGCTTCTCCAGCGCGTTCGTTGGCGTTTACACGGGGATTACTCAGGATCGGCATGGCTCTGACGGACTCGCTCGACGAGCTCATCACAAGCGGCGCTATCACCCCGCAGCTGGCCATGAAGGTTCTGCAGCAGGTCCGCTACACCTTTCCTACTGTCCCACAGCGCTGTGACGACGGCTAATGCATCGTGGCATTGCACTGCTACTAGTTTGACAAGTCCCTAGCCGACACGATGGTCAAGCAGGTAAAGGCCAAGACGACACTAAAGGTGCGCCTCTCTCGCACTCACATTCGAATTCGGATAGGTGTTAACGCTATGCTATACACGGCCGCTGACGCCGTCTCTCCATCTGTCCAGGGCCACCTAAAGACGTACCGGCTGTGCGACGACGTGTGGACGTTCATCGTCAAGCAGGCGTCGTTTAAAATGGAGCAGAACGAGATGGTCACGACGCCGAGGATCAAGATCATCGCGTGCAAGAACGGGGATGCGATCGAGGCGGGGAAGAAATAGAGCGCCTTCCGAGTCGTTAGCGGCTGGGCCTGTCACCCACCAACTTATCCCCTCACTTACGCTTGTGCGTTATTCCCTTCCTCCCTCGCGCTTGCTTGCGGCGTGTACGATACGATACTCATCCCCTGATGGAGCCGGACGCCAAAGTCCTAGTTACATAGATACTGAACTAACACTAGAACTAATACAAATACTTACCAGACTTTGACGCGGCTGTAGTGCAAAGGAAGGCGTAAGTTCTGCACGCCGGGCAGGTATTCGAATTCCGCCTAGTCATCTAAATACCTCCGGATCCGGCTTTGAATGATAGCTCGGAATCGGATGTATCCCGAAGTGCGGCGCTTGGAACGACTTTTATTCGTGGAGGCACAAGAAGCGCTGAGCGTAGAAATACATATTAAACCAACGGACATTCTGCCAGTGCACGTGGATTCAGATTTTAATTATTTCTGTGCGGCCGCGGGGTTGCTTTACCTCTCTAAAAATAAGATAAAAATAAAAAAATGCTGAAAATCAACCTATCAAAATGGTTTCAACCTGATCATGAGCCAGCTTCATTGTCCTGCGTATGAGATAAGCGGTACCTTGGTGTGCTGAGAAAGTCGAGGCGCAGTTCAGTGGATAAAAGCACTTGCGACATTCTGCAAAGAATATATAGGGTCGTTCACACTGCATTTTGACGGCTTCTGGCACCACGTGGCGAGCCTTAGCCGAGATCGGTCGAGACGCTTCGGCAAGGTCTGCCTGGCCCTGCCGAGACGTCTCGACTGATCTCGGCTAAGGCTCGTCAAATCTGGACACACGTGGCTCCAGAAGCCGTCAAAATGCAGTGTCACAGTTACCCTTTTCCCGCCCTTTTCTCACCCTTTTTCGCCCTTTCTGTCCGGTTTTTGTCCCTTTTTCAGTTAGAAGTACAAAAGGGTAGAAGACAAATAAAAACGGGGGTCCTACCTGCAATTCTGTGGGAAACGAGAAAAAAAAAAAGGACGCGAAAAAAGGCTACTGTGAAACCCCTGCTTTTTCCACCGTCTTTCGTACCCTTTCTTCATTGCATGCAGCCTGGCCATGGGTGCTCATATTGTTCCTCAAAGGTCACATACCACCTCAGATGTTCAAAAAGAAAAGGGACTGGGGTGAATTTTCTGGATTTTATAGCACATTATCCGCCAGGCATGAAAAAGGGGGCAAAAAGGGGAGCAAAAAGGGCGTGGAAAAGGGCGACTGTGAACAATCCTAATCTCAAAATCAGGTCCACATATTGCGTTGCAATCCATCCATTCGAGGATGTTGACTTGGGAAGAAATACTAGTACATTAGGGTCATTCACAGTCGCCCTTTTTCACGCCTTTTTTACTCCCTTTTCTGCTCCCTTTTTTTGCCCTTTTTCAAAAATGTAACTGAGTGAGCTATAAAATCCCGAAAAATACACCCCAGTCTTTTTTGATCAACTGAGGTGGTATGCAACCTTTGAGGAACAATAAGAACACCCAAACTGCATGAAATAGAGAAAGGGAGTTGAAAAGGGCATGAAAAAGGGTAGAAAAAGGGAGCCGCGGCGGGGGGTTTCACAGTTCACTTTTTCCTGCCCTTTTTCGCTCCCTTTTTCGATGGATTTCTTTCAGTTTTCCAGCTGGGAAGTTCGTTTCTTCCCTTTTTAACACTTTTTACGTATCATAATTGAAAAGGGGAAAAAAACCCGGTGAAAAACGGCGGGAACCACAAAAAGCCCGAAAAAAAGGGGAGAAAAAGGGCACGAAAAAGGGAACTGTGAACGACCCTATTGTCGACGTGATCGACACCTCGGCTCAAACCGAAACTCACAAGAGGTGTTCTCATATCTATATTACAATCGCACACCTTTGACTCGAGTCAAACTTGATCCAAGGCAACCCGAGCTCCACTGAAACCCCCCCCCCCGCCCGAGATGTTCAAATCTCCACTCAACTGCTGGATTGCTATTTTGAACTGTTTAGATGTTGAAAAGTTGGTTAAAGCAGTCTGTTGAACCATTTCTGAACACATTTGAACACCCTGGCAGTCCGATCAATTGGAAATAACCTCGGGCCCTCATCTGCGAGGTTAAAGTTGGGGAGCATGCATGTTAAGCTCCGCCCCGGTTATGGTTGATTACCAACCATCTTGAATATTATACGGCTTATTTGCCGTTGTAATTACATGTTATATCTAAGCGGCTATTGGCCGTATAAAAGAGCAGTCTACAAATAGATGTGGACAACTTACTCTTAACCACTTACCACTACAACTCGTAACCCGCATATCAATATACTTGATTGGTGCAGGTTCACGAGTTCCACTCTAAGTGATTAAGAACCTTAACACTTTTTTGAACCCACTCAAACGGTGGGTACGAAAATACATCGTCGACATTGACGAAGCGACGATTGTATTCGTTGTAGTGAAAATAAAATTTTATTGAAATTACCATTGAAAAAATGGGAAAAAACAATAGAAAAACAAAGCGTGAACAGGCGGCTAAGTTATTAGCGGCAGGGTTCGCGCATACCGACGAGGAAGACGCTGGGGGTCAGCCCATACAGCGTAGTCAGTCGTCCTCGACGACGAGACCACCTGACGCTTTAGTGGCCTCGTCACTTGAACCAGAACGGGGGACAACCCCAATAGCACAATCGCCGCAGAGCGGCCACAGATGGGCGTCATCGCCACTTCCACCACTCACGCCATCACGTAGTGAGAGAGCCGTTAAAGCCATGTTATCGTCACCTATGGACCCGAGCGTCGAAATTCAAAGTGAGACGGGTCGCCGTGCGACATCGGAGTCGTTCGCGACATCCCTGAGAAGGGATAGTGTAGATTTTAATGAAACACCGCATAGCGGTGTACGCAGTGCGGTGTCAGAACCAATTCTGCAATCGGACCGATTACAGGAAGCGGTAAGTATCGCGAATCGGACGAACACACCCACACACCATGGGGATAGAGGCTCATTGAACGAACACAGCTCTACAGCTGGTGATGATATGGATGAACGGGCGCGTGCTGAGCGCCGAGCAGAGAAGAAGCGGCGGAATCGTGCAGAGTCTATCGAGTCCGCAGAATTACAAGAAGCCGTCCGGCGAAGCCTGGAGGATAACGGTAGGAGTACAGAGGACAGAGCAGCACATAGGGCCAAGGCTTGGGAAGATGCCAACCTGCGGGCAGCATATGCCGCGTTAGCGCGGGAGCGTCATACTGATGAAAACTCTGAGGAGTTTCGACGACGTCAAGCAGCGCTGCGGCGCAATGAGAACGAATTGCGAGAATTAAGAATCTCGGATGATGGTGAATTTGCGGCGGAAGTCCAGGCGCAGATCGCGCAGATGGAGGCTGACCGAGAGCTTGCGGAAGCAATTGCTGAACAGGACAGGAAGGCGCTGGAAAGACGCCGAGAACGATTAGCAAGCGCACAACGTGCGCTAGACAAAGAAGAGGCTGATATTGCAGAGGCCGCTCGCAGAACGAAATCTGTTACACCAAAGCCAGTAATGCCTGTCCAAATGGCTAATCCAATAAGCCCGAAGTCGACGACAGCGCCGCCACGCCAACGCCGAGCTACCGTAGAAACAGTGAGTGACAGTGATACATCTGACTACGGGCAACCATTACCCCGAATCACCCATACACTTGCTAACCGGGTTATTTTGCAACGTTACGCAATGCGGATATGGAGGCGACCGGAAAATCCGGGATTGAGGATCAAGGCATAGCCTGGGACGAACGGGGTACCCCGTTTGAAATGGCGTCGGCTAAGAGCCGCGGCAGCTCAGTCGGGACGCGGGGAGGAATGGGTAGCGTACGCACGCGAGACAAGACGACAAGGGGTCAAGCGCAGTGGAAACCCGCTCATTCCTAATTCCCCCTCGGACTA
>JARJLF010002597.1:0-33787 GCA_029378395.1 Mycena leptocephala | reverse complement strand
CTCGGAGCGGCAACGCTTTGGTCACGGCTCGGAAAAGCTCATGTGTTCATTGGGTATGAATGGTTGTTCGAACACAAAGAGATCGACTGGAGGAACCAAAGACTGTTTCAGTCGCTGCCACCCGATGCAACATGAAGGGCACGGAATTCCGGACCGGAGTGCGGAAGGAAGAAGCGATTGAGGAAGGCGAGTCCATCCTATTGGTGGACTTCGCAGAAGCGATCGATCTGCGTCTAAAAGAGACATGGCGCAGAAGTTGGCAGAAGAAGCCAACCGTGGGAAGGAGGAGAAGAGAAGATCCCGGAGCAGTATCACGAGTTCGTGAAAGTATTCGCCAAGGAATTTTCGACTCGTTACCAGAAAAACGCTCATGTGGGATCATGCAATTGAGCTCAAGCCAGGATCGAAGGCTGTAGATTGCAAGATCTATCCGTTATCGGTGACGGAGCAGGGGAAGCTGAACGAGTTCTTAGAGGAGAACTTGAAGAGTGGGAGGATCCGCCCGTCGAAGTCCCGATGGCATCAGCATTCTTCTTTATCAAGAAGAAAGATGGCAGTCTGCGACCAGTGCAGGATTATCGGAAGCTCAATGAGATGACGATTAAAAATCGTTATCCACTTCCGCTAATTTCGGAGCTAGTAAACTCCGAAGTGCCAAGATATTCACGAAGTTGGACATCCGGTGGGGGTACAACAACGTGCGGATCAAGGAGGGAGACGAGTGGAAGGCAGCATTCCGGACCAACTGAGGGCTGTTTGAGCCACTCATGATGTTCTTCGGGCTTACCAATTTGCCCGCAACTTTCCAAACCATGATGAATGATATCCTTCGAGATCTAGTCAACGAAGGACACGTCATCGTCTATTTGGACGACATCCTCATTTTCACGGAGAACATGGAGGAACATCGGGAGATCGTAAAGCGAGTATTGAAAATACTCCAGGAAAATAAACTCTTTCTCAAACCAGAGAAGTGCGAGTTCGAACGCACAGAGATAGAGTAGCTGGGAGTGATCATCTCGCACAACTCGATGAAGATGGACCCCGTGAAGATTGCCAGAATCATGGAGTGGCCCGAACCAAAGAACCTAAAACAAACACAGGTGTTCTTAGGGTTCGTAAACTTCTACCGGAGATTTGTCCGAGAATACAGTGAAGTTGCGAAGCCACTCACGAAGTTGACTGGGAAGATGGGCTGGAGTTGGGGAGCAGAGCAGAAGGAGGCGTTCCAGAAGCTAAAAAATAGAATAGCCGAGGACGTGGTACTAGCGCTTCCCACGGATGAGGGAAAATTCCGGCTTGAAGCTGATGCTTCCGAAGGAGCTACAGGAGCAGTGCTGGAGCAAGAACAGGAGGGCGAATGGCGCCCTGTAGCGTTCCAATCACACGGATTGAACGACACCGAGCGGAATTACGAGATCTATGACAAAGAGATGCTCGCGATAATGCTCGCCCTGGACGAATACTGGCAGTTGCTTATGGGAGCAAGACAGATGTTCGAGATTTGGACAGATCATCAGAATCTCGAATATTTCAAAAAGCCCCAGAAGCTCAATCGAAGACAGGCGCGGTGGATAACAGAGTTGTCCGAATACGATTTCTCACTCAAACATCGACCTGGAGCGTTAAATCAGAAGGCAGATCTCTTATCTCAGAGATCGGATCATAATCAAGGAAAAGATGACAATAAAGATGTTGTACTCCTAAAACCCGAATACTTCCGAGCACAGGACGTGCTCACGGGACCGGAGGATGAAGTACTTGAGGAGATCAAGAAGGAGAAGAAGGTTGATAAGAGCATTAAGCTGGCGCTCGAGAAAAAGCTACCAGCCTGAGAAAAGAAGGACGATATTATATTTTACAACAGATTAATCTATGTTCCTCGCAATGAGGAACTTCGCAATAAAATTATTGGACTTCATCATGACGCGCCCCTGCTCAGCCATCCCAGAGAGAACTGCACGCAGGAGATGATTGAACGTAATTATTGGTGGCCGGGATTGGGGAACCAAGTTGCAAAATATATAAAGCAGTGTGAGGCCTGCCAGAGGACGCGAGTGCACAGGTACAAGCAGGGAAAGCTTAACCCGCACAAGATTGCCGAGGGGCCTTGGCAGAATTTATCTATGGATTTGATCGGGCCGTTGCTGGTTAGCAACAGTTTTAATGCTATTCAAGTCTGGGCAGACACATTCTCGAAAATGATCCATGCGGAACCGACAAACATGGAGATTACGAGTGAGGGTGTGGCCCGGTTGACCCGAGACCGAGTGATTAGATATCACGGAGTCCCCAGAAAGATGATCTCGGATCGGGATCCGAGATATGTTTCGGGGTTCATGCGGGAGCTGAACCGGCTGCTCGGCACAGAAATGAATCCGAGCACGGCTTTTATCCCATCACGGATGGCCAGACTGAACGGATGAACCAGGAGATTGAAAAATATCTCCATATTTATGTAAACTATCGGCAGTCAGACTGGGCAGAGTGGTTGGCTCTGGCTGAATTCGCCCACAACAACAAGGCGAGCTCGTCACGAGCATGTCACCATTCTTTGTGAACACTGGATACCACCCCTGGAAGGGGATAGAAAATGCAGTTGAGTCATGCAACGAAGCTGCGAACGACTTTGCCGAAAAAATGAAAAGATCCGTGATGAAGCGGCAGCTGCGCTGGAGAAAACCCAGAAAACCATGAAAAAATATTATGATGCACGTAGACGAGATGCGCCGGAGTTCAAAGTGGGCGATAAAGTTTGGCTCGAGGGAAAAGACGTAGCCATGGACTGTCCCACAAAGAAGTTTGATGACCTAAGGCTGGGGCCTTACGAAATCTTGGAGGAAGTCGGGGCATCATCCTATAAATTAAGATTGCCGGAGACGGATCTGTCATATCCGGTCTTCAATGAGGCACTCTTAACACCGTATGTGGAACCCCCGGCAGAGAGAAGAGAGGAGCGGCCAGCACCGCAGATCGTTTCGGGGAACGAGGAGTATGAGGTGGAGGAGATCCTGAAGCACAGGAAGCGTGGACAAGGTTATCAATACCTCGTCAAGTGGAAAAATTACCCGTTGAATGGACGTGGGAACCACAAAGGCACTTGACGAATGCGGGAAAGCTCTTGGACAGATATAATGTCGAGCACAATATTGTGATTTGGGCGTTGCCGGTCCTACCGAAGGGACATTGGGATTATTTAATCAAAAGATACAAGACAAAGGAGGAGTCCTTAGAATATTCGACGAAGAAATTATTTATTCTGGAAAACAGAACATTCGTCACAGTCGATGAGGATGTCGACCCTAGAGGGGGGTAATGTCACGATTACGACCCTAATCCTCGCCCAGGAACACCAAATCATCCTCATCGGGTAAAGCCCAACTCCGACTTCGTTTCTGGACACAGTCTTATCGTGACAATGCCAATCCTGGACAATCAGCGTTGCCGACACAAAGACCATCCAGTCAGAGATATGAATGCCATGCTGGAAACACAAGTCAGACGTTACATGCAGACACAGCACATGAACAATGAGGGACACACATTTAATTAATAAGTTATGACAGGCACAGCCTGCACATGTGTCTACGGGTTATTGTACATATTTATATCTTGTAGTTCACACGACTCGTTAAACAGTATAAGTAGAGTAGTATATTTGCTGTAACTCTTTAGTCTTTTATTCTAAAACATTCTTGGCTATATCCTCACTCCCCAATCCCTGCTTTTCTTACCGAACAGTGGACGAGAGGCCTTGAGCGTGACATGGTTGCCTTAAAAAAATCGTGACAAGGCGAAAAAAATTCTGATTTTGTTTTTTCAGAGCTGCTGAAGAGGCCAGAATGATTGGAGTAGTTTTATGGAACAGATGATCCACATGATGACTCCTTTAACTCAACTTGAACTCTCTTGATATTGATGCAACCAAAAGGACCTCATGGTTGCTTCTTCATGCAACTGTCATGCTCACGGCGGTCCCTGTTGCCTCAAAAAAAAAAGGCAACACCTCTGTCACGGTGTTTGCCATGGGTCAGGGCTGGAAACCACAATCTGGCAGAATTATATATATTAGAAAGTTCTGCAGAAATGGGAGGGGTCCGAGAGGAAAGACTTCAAACCTGGTTGGTCCACCCTGCTAGAGCAATACACAACATACAAGAGATTGTTCAGGGCACATCAAGTTCAGCAGGTGTCAACTATTTTTCATGCTGAAATCCCGTAATAGTCCATTCCGAGCTGACTTGGCAAGCACTTAACTCCTCTATGAACACATAGACAAGTATTGGTCCTGACTTCGCTGCCACCAAGTCCAGGGATAAATTCTAATTTCAGTGGGAAGTCAAGATCAAATTCAATGCAATTCAGAGCACTTTTTGAACAATGGGGTATAATCTTATTCAGCCTGAAGTTGGCAATTCATTCCAAATCTTCATACACTCTGTTGCACTGTCAACAGATGAGAAACTTGACAGGTGTTCAACCAGAAATATTCTTATGAAGATTGTTTAACATCTCAGTCATGTATTTGATGGCAACCATTCTACACCAGCCATGCATTGTGCATTGTTCGTGGGGTATAAAACCCACACTCTGGCAGATTCAGAGTAACACTTACCCTAATGTCTTTGATTTCGGACAAACTCTGAACACATATAATGTATACACTGCTTAGATCATCTTCTGACAAATCAAGAGAATTGACTGACAGTGCAAGCAATACTAAATAGCTAACCTGGTCCAACAAGTGTACAATAAATAAAGTAGGATAACATAATGATGTGATCCCCAGGCACACATAAATATGTCCTAATAAACCAATACTACCCATGAAAAATCAGAGTGCAACTGGATCAGGTGCAATTTCATCCTCCAAGTCCAGCCCTTCCATGTCTTCAATATTAGAAGGATCATTGATCTCATCCATGGTCCCCGAAGGTGCATTGAGCTCTGCAAGACAAGCTAAGTTTGTCCTGTATTGCTCCAACACATCTCCATCAATACCAGCTAGCCTTTGATCAATATTTTCAAGTTGTTTGGCCTGTGAGGACTGTTCAAGCAGTGGCCTCGCAGTTGTCCAAAGCTCCACTACTTTCTGTAGGTTGCCATGTCCTTTGGAAATATCCCCGAGTCGGAGCATGCATTCTGCTCTGCTGCGATGAACATCCATCCAAGTAAATCCCTCCAAGGCAACTGTGAACAGATTGATGGCAGTATGCTCCTCATTCTGAGCAAGGAAGGTATCTCCCAGGAATTGGAGAGCCTTGTGGATTCCCAGCTTCTCTTTTTGCTTGACAGAATGCACAAGAAACACTGTTGTCCAGCCAGACATCCAATTGCGGGCACCCCAGTGACTGGCATTGCCAAGTCGCTCCAGACAGTAGGCCATGATTTCAGGCTGCCGTGCAGATAATTTGAGGCATCTCTCAAAAAGTGTCTTTGCTGTCAGGAAATTTCCTTCTCGTAGGTGGAGATCTGCAAGAATAGTATCAGACATCACAACTTCTGTCACAAGGTTGTGAGTACTGAATATTTCTCTGGTTTTCTCATAGACCCCTTGGACATCCTCCATTGGAGCACCAATCAACACATCAATTTCAGCAACATTGAGCAAAGCAATGCCATAGGTATAAGAATCCTGGTCCACAGAGGTTTCTTGAAGAATCATGAAATGGATGCTGTGAGCCTCAACATATTCTGATTTGCATTTGTGGATCTCTGCCTGAGTGGTCATGAGAGCGTGGTCTAATGGACTACTGGACATGCTGCAAAGAGCTATGAGATCTCTTGCTCTACTGCAGAGAGAAATGCACTGCTTGTAGTTACCCAATGACTCGCAGCACATACTCATAATGCGTAGTGCCTGTGCTTCTATGTATAAATCTGCAGAGATTCTCGCCAACCTCTGGGCCTCCTTCCCATGCACCTGGGCTGTGAAGTAATCACCATAGGACCAGTTGATCCAGGCAAGGCAGCTCAATGCTGGGGATTGCATCTTGGTATTCTGAGTTGAAAGTGCTAAAGAGATGGCAGTTTCACAATGCTTCTTGGCAGTGGCAATATCATATATCCTCCGATGATAATAGCTGGTCAAAACATTATAAAATCTGCCTGGATGAATTTATGAGTTGCAATACACCAGTAATCAGAGAGCATACATTTAAGATCTGGGTCATCAAAGTGCTTGAAGTGTTCTAAAGCTTCCAAAACCAGTGTCTCTGTAACAGAAATTGAAGAATGGACAAATGAGTGGAACAAACTGATAATATAATAAGCCTCCAAGCGATGGTCACAAGGCCTTGGAAGGATGTTGTGAATCTGGTGAGTGAAAGGAATAGGCCCCCGGCCAATGAGCTGGCTGAAGTGGTTGAGATCACATGCACAGTAAATAATATTTACTAGTTCTGTATGCCCATGTTGACCCCCATTCCAGAGAATGTTCTGGATGTTTGAGTAGTTTGATAATATTCTAGCAACTGTGGCAGAACTTGATTGAGTGCCACGGTATTCCATAAATAGCTCAAGCAGCTCTTTGAAATGTTTGAGAAGAGGCTGAACAAGGTGGTAGCCAGGTGGCTTAATCTTCTGTATATATTCCCGGATAGGCATCAGTGCTTTTAGTCGTTTGTGTTCGTCACTGTATGCCAAGGTGGTTTGAATCAATGCTGCTTTGCAGCCAAGGATATTATCTACTGGAAGCTTGGCCTGCACCAGCTCAGCATCCGAAAGTCCATCAGGGAGTATTGACAAGAGGCTGAGCAGATCTTTTGAATGAGGAACAGAATTGAGTCTTGGACTTGACAAAGACAGTGAAATAGACAAATCCAAGTTAGATCTTCTGTCATATCCATCTGAGATCAGAGATGTTTTCTCCTTCTCCCAGCGGGATAAGACATTAGAGCAACCTTCAGAGTCAACTAAATGAGCCAAGAGATTGATTGCAAGTGGCATGTTGTCTGTCAGGGAAAGGACCTTTTTGACCTCTTCAGGATTGTGGGTGTTATCTGCAATGTCAATGAATGTTTGTCGAGCTGCATCATGTTCCAAGGGCTTCAAGGGCTGCAGAAATGGCCGAGTCCAGGCCACTTTGGCTGGCCTTTCTGCTCCTCGCATTGTAATCTGATTGTTATGAGTGACAAGCATAGGTCAAAAAATCCTGAAAACTTACCACCAATGCAAGATGCTCCACACCTGTGAGCAGTGATAAAAATTCCTCAATATTGGCCTGAGAATCTGTTGGCTCCCACAATGTCTCAAGATTATCAAGAATAAAGAGACTGTGGGGGCTGCTAGAGAAGTGTTGGATGACTGGACGAGTCAGGTCTTTCCCAGGCTTCAGTCCAAGATGGGTTCCAATGAGAGCAGCAAGTTCCACTTGAGTTGCTGCTGAGTCACAAGCAACAAAAAAACGCTGCTGCTCATATCTGCCAGCAATTTCTGTATGATGGATAATTGCTCTTGCCAAGCTGGTCTTTCCCATCCCACCTGCACCTAAAATAGCTACCCTGGGTGATCCTTGACTGAAAAGATGAAGGATGTCTGATAGTTCTGATGCTCGGCCATGGAATATCTTTGGTTCAGATGGTAGCATGGAGATTGAAGTAGAGCTTTGAGCTATTCAATATGCAAATCATATGTGGATAGTCTAGGGACACTGACCTGTTGTGAGAGCCCGAATAAACCCTGCTTATCTGGGCAAAAGTCATTACTTGATTTTTGAAGATGATTGGAATTGCCATACAGAGGATGCTCCATCTGAACTTGTCCTGTCAGAGAGAGCTTCGATCATATCAAGCACTTCTTTGTGTCTTTTCTCTGCATCATCCTGCATCTTGGTTATATCGTTCATGATATTGAGTGTGTCAACCTATGTATTTCATCCTTCAATAAGTTGTTGAAATGTCAAGTAGATGGCCCACCTCAAATATATCATATCCTTGTTGCAATCCTGATTTGCATTCATTGAGCAGTCTGCTCATCTCACCCTGACGGAAAAAGTTCTTGACTTTGCTGCCAACTTGTTGGGCTTCAACAAAGGTATGAATTTTGTGTAGGGTCCTAATGATAGCAAAAGTCATAGGGATATTTTAGCCAAAGAAAAGTAACATACTCTGTGAATTTTCCAATATGATTTAACACACTTGGTGGCAATTCTCCACCTGTGTCTGACTTGATGTGAACCATCATAATTGCACTGAGCAACTGGCAAGTTTGCTCAAGTAACTCAGTGCAGATGTTCTTGTTTTGTTTGATAGTCTGGAAGAACTGGCTGAGATTGGTGCTTGGTGCAGATGCAGTGGAAATTCACCTGCATATGTTCCAAGAGAGACTGAGTAGTGTTGGAAATGGCCTCCAAGAAAGGGGCCTTGAGGCTACTGGCAAGGACATGGAGAGTATCTGCAGTGATGGTCAAACATGTTGTAATATTGTTCAGTCGGATTTGAGTGACACTGAGTTGTGGGGGCATCTTGGTGGTGAATCATGGGTCGAGATGTTTCAAAGATGCAATGCTCAGTGCATATTTTCAGATATCTCTCCCACTCCATTGAAAGAAGCTGATATTGGATACACAATCTGATGAATAGTTATTTGCTGCATGTTGTGCCAGCCATTGACCGTGCCTAGGGCTTCGACCCTTTGTGTACTGGAAAACACCTCTGCCATTCTGTTTCCAGATTCCTAACAGCAATATTTGTCTATCACCCATTTTTATGGATGCATTCTCTCTTTCGAGAAGGATCCTCACTGATGAATACAACAGTATATTCAACCTCACCTGTTTCAAGCTGTCACCCAACCCACTCCCAACAGATGGTTTCAAGCCCCAGCCATTGCAAACTGTTCACCAATAGAGGTCAGTATAAAAGCAGCATACCCAAGAGAGATATTCCCCAACTTCAAAGCCGTGGTCGATATCTGCAATAAATATTGGACCTGAAACAGCATTGCCATTGCACGTCGAAGTCATCATGCCTAAAAAAATGTCCTCTCACACATTAAGTACGAAGATGTATGTAGTGATAGCGGATCCGAATCAACCCTGCCTTACTTCCGTTGCTGATTTTGGGCATCTGTACTCGCAACACATACACCTTGCCATCGTACCTGTTCCCACCTACCCCAGCAATGCACCCGCCCTCCATGTGAAACATCATCAGCGAAGATGACACCGCAACACGATGAAGACTTAAGAATTTGGGGGTCGTACTACAAAGTGAAAGTGTTTCAGTTTTTGATAACTGTACTTGACCCGAGATGAGATGCAAAGAAATCTGAAGGATGAGTTGAGCCAACATGGAGGCAAGTGCATCTCTCGATCCCATCGAGTCGAGAATCTGCATCTCATCTTATCACCCTTCTCGCTCCTCCGGAGCTCCTCACACTCCTCTTACTGTGATGTCCTCACTCCTCCCTCAAGTGGGGTCGAGGCGAGCCTCACATAAACTAAAGATAGAGGAGAACGAGCAGGATCCGAGTCTCTGCTCTTCACTCTTTGTGCCCACACCCTCCCTTATTACTATCCATCCCCCATAATCTTCCAGACATACAAGACACTCGCGGCCCACTCAAAGAATACTGCACCTGCCACCATGCTGCAAACGGCTCTTTGCCGGTGCCGGGCCCTATATACCCCCGTTTATTTGTAGTCGGCATACCCCCTGTAATATCTCGAATAACTGTCAACTATTCATATCGTCGAATGCGGTGTTATCTCTATTATCTGCCCAGTGATGGCTGGAAGCTGATCATGAATTTGGTCGTGAGGCGGTGGCAGAAGGCCACAAAGAGTGAGGTCGCTATGAATAAGAAAGAAAATCAGTAAAGCGTAAACGAGGCATTGCAGCGGAAATAGTCAACAAGGAAATACAGGGAACACCAGCATCTCATCATTATCTCGCTCGAGGCACGCACTGGAGAAATCACAATGCACATTCCCCTGCATGACTGCGCCATACCCCGAGACACGCGCAACTGGAGTTCCGGAATCCATGGGCAGCGCACCCGCACCCGCACCCGCACCCCTCAAGCTCAAACGGCACGAGCCGGAGCCAAGGAGGCACGCATGCCTCGTGTACCTCGCATACACCACTGCCACACGATGGAGACATCACGCGACTCTCCCAGACGCGTAGGCTGGGCCTGCTCCCACCCAAGACGCACACACCTTAAGGCGTGGGGCCGACAACCACCTCGAATGGCCCAGGGCAGCACCGCAATGGTGCATGCGGCTCGAGCTCGACGACACCACCCAGACGCGCAGTAAGCAATAGCACCAAGACACGACGCAAGAGCAGCATCTCATCTTTTGCTACCGCTCCAGCCCCATCCCCCGTACGTCCCCGCACACCGCACCTCTCTCCCGCCGCTTCGACAAAGAAAAAAACAGAGAAAGACCGGCAACGCACCTTTCATGCGGTGCCGCCCCCTCGCCCCGGCCGCCCCTCCTCCCTCACGTCGTACTCGGCCCGCAGCTGCTTGGTCTCCCCTGCTTTTGCTCCTTCTCTCCATCCATCCTCCTCTATCCATTCCCTCCAATCCGTGCCCGAGCGTACCCGTTGTCTGCTCCATCAGTTCGTCTATTCGCAATCCCGATCCCGATCCCGATCCCCGTCATCATAATCCGGTCGTAGGAAGTCGGGCGCGAGCAGTCGCCATAGGGAGCCGATTGCGCGTGGAAGAGCGCGAGAACAGCTCCCTATCGCGCTCGATCTCCCACCTCGTAGCCGCGGCGGGCGGGCCAGTCGCAGGGATGCACACGCTCGGCACCCACGTTCACCCCGCTCGTCGCACAGCGCCCATCCTCGTATGCACCATCTGGCGCGGGTGGCGCGGTGTGGCGATACTGCGCTCTCGTCGAGGGTCTCTGCAGCGCGCGCGGCACAGAGAACAGCGGTCGAGCTGTAAGAACCGAGGTCAGCGAAGGGGAGAGTGGATGGATTACGCAGTGGAGGCGGTACCTTACCCCGCTCGCGCTCCCTCCTTCCTTCCCTAACTGCCTTCTTCCGAGTTGCGCTCGTAGTCAGGATGAGGATGGCCATGGCCGTCTCCAACGCGAGGGTCCCAGTAGCCGTGCTCGAGCTCCCACCTCGTAGTCGCAGCGGGCAGGCCAGTCGCGGGTGTGCGTGCTCCCCCGCTTGTCGTACAGCCCCAGCAGCGCCCACCCTCGGATGCGCGACGTGGCGCGCGGTGCGGCGATACTGCGCTCTCGTCGAGTCCTCAGTGCGGTGGGCGCGCGGACGGCACGGGGTACCGACATCGTAGAGCTGTAGCAACCGAGAGTCAGCGCCAGCTTCGAAGTAGGACCCCGAGAAGTGAGGGATGACGTGGTGAGGAAGACAGAAAGGAGAGAAGAGGACAGGAAATGGAGTGACGCATAAAAGCAGAGGATGGGATATAGAATAAAGAGGAGGATGTAAGAGATATATAAAGATCCATTAACTCGAGCGAAGACCAAAACCCAGCGCAGGGCGTCAGTCGCCGACGATTCCCTGCACCACCCAGCCCGAGGCGCAAGACATGCGGAGCCGCACAGCAGCAAGGTGCTCCGGTGGGTGGCGATGAGCAGATGGCCGCATATGCAAAGCACCAGAGCCGGGAGGGAAGAATGAATGGAAGATCGTAAGAGGGGTTAGAGTGAGCAAGCACGAGATTCCTCGGGTGAGAGGACTTGAGGACACTACTGCACCTACACGCGCTCCGCACCGCTGCTGCATCTGGATGAGCTGCGCCGCGGCGACCAAGAGCGGGAGAGGGAGCACAAAGGGAGCATAGACAGTCGCTGGGGGCGGACCCGGATGCCTCTGGACCACGGCGCCATGAGAAGGTATACGAGCAGTGCCGGGGCCCAGCTCCCGCCTCGCGCTCCTCCGCTCTTCCTTTCCACAAGCCACCCCGTTCAGGCGCGACCATCATAGGTACCGCCCGAGCAAGATGCATCGTCACCCCAACAGCGCCGGATCGCATAACGCCACTGCCAGCGAATAGTATCAAGGCCAAAATGAAAGGGATATGGACCGCGACGACGAACAAAGCGGCCATGGTGCATAGCACACGTAGGGGAATCAAGTGTGAAGTAAAAGGATTCGCGCAGCGAGGTCCAGTCGCGCGCAGAAGTGAAATGAAGATAGAAGGGCAGCGGAAGACATTAGGGCCAATGAAAGCCATAGAAATGTAGGAGGCAGAAACAAATGGATTGTGCACCAGTGGGTACGCAGGGTGCCCAGGTACAAAGCACATAGATACTGCAGGAAGACCCCGGGACCCCGCAATTGCCGGAGCCCGCGATGAGAGCCATGAGGGAACGCATCGGAATGTAAGGCGCGACACGGCTGCGGTTCCGATTCTGGATTGCGACAAGAAGTGCGCGGTGCGTGCGATTCGCAGTGGCATAGACGGAATAAATATCCAAAACAAAACAAGAGAGAAAAGATAAATGGAGTGCGAATTCATGTGGGGGGAAAAGGGACAGAAGATACACGCCTCATTAGTGCCCACACAGTCGTCCATGCGCGGGAAGGTGGCCGTAGCGAGGTGCTCGCCACCAAAAGATTATACTGCACGGAGGAGTCCCAAAAAATTGAGTTTCTCAGGTCAAAGAAAGGATAGGGAGTAAAAGGAAAGATGGGAGGGTGAACAGCACAGAAACACACCTGCACCATCGGCACCACATGCGAGACGGACTGAGTCTTGGACTTCTGCGCCAAGTGTTGCTGTCGTAGCGTTCTGCGGAAGATCGAGCCCGAGATGGCCGGCATTAGCGCGAAGCGCTGAGCATCGACGACGGCAATCCCCAGCTTCGTCTAGACATCTGCTTGTATTCCTCCTAGGTGGAGATGGAGCATGCGCCGTGTGTTGGTTTTAGTCCAAAAAAGGTGTCGGATCACCGGCAACGGCATCCGACTCCCAGGGCCGTGTCGGTCCGGTTTTACTCAGTCAAGGAGCAGTCCCAAATAAAATCCAGAAACTTTCCAGCGTGCCTATAGGCCACAGATATTACGTTTCCAGCGTGTTTACAGTGCTTTAATTCGTGGTGTCCCTTGACCACCTCCCACCTAGCTTCGACTTTGGACCAGGTTGATTCGACTTTGGTTCTCATGCTCGCGATCTCCTTCTCCTCTATGCTCTTCGCTCACTCTCCTTCAAGGGTGGGAAGCCGAGTGTGGGGAGACCCAAATTTATTTGGAATTCCGAGAGGTCCTCCGTGGCAAACTTGAAGGATTTGGCGGAATGTTCTGGCGGAATTCCGGGAGCAGCGGCCAGTTTGAACCTGCGGAGCAGCGTAGCGGAAGTATATAATCCAATTGTAATCCTATCTTCTGTCTAGGTTTGAGTGGATCGCAGTCTGAACCAGTACTTAGAAGGGGTAAACTCCATCTTGAACTGGGGTAAGTAGGCACTTCAACATCCTGAACATTTGTGGTTGATCTTGATGAGACAAGTTTGAACCCGTGTGGATTTTTCTGTTCCATTGAAAAAAACTCTCCGCATCGAGATCCCACCTCAGTGATTCGGTGAACCTCTGGACTGCATTCGAAAGTGTATTTCAAGCAATATCGAAAACCACAATGGTGCATCAAGGAAGAAAGGAGAGGGCAGGGAATGGAATGGAATACAAAATAGAAGGAGAGGATGCAGTATAAAAAAATTCCCAGCAAACGCGACCACGCGCCGAGACGTGCACAGTCACCACTACCACTCGTCCCATCCCAAGACGCGGTGTGCACCCTCCACCGCCGAAGACGTGGGTCGTTGTAGGTCGTGGTCCAGAGACAGACGCGGTGCTAGCGAGCCGCCGAAACACCAAAGATGCGCGGCTCGCGAGTCACGCGGGCGAGCTTGAGCCGCCTTAGCAGCCTTCTCTGAGGGTACGACGTCCCGTACGCTCTCGACTCGCAGGTCGGCAGCTCTGCTCGCAGCTCAGCGGCTTGCCGCCTTGCGCGCGAGCGACAAACACCATACATTTCCACCGAGATGCACGTGGCTACGGCTAGCGCAGTCACGGCTCCTTTCTCAACCCCTCCCGCACATCCCGCACGGCGAGCAACACCGCCGAAAGCAAGGGTGATGCAGAATGGCATGCTCCATGAGAACAGGATCCCCTCCTCCATAGGCGACGCTGTCCACTCTCCCACCACAGCTTCGAAAAAAAAGAGAAAGAAGCAGCGCATCTCGATCCATTCCCTCTCGTCATACAGCCAGCCTTCGCCCTTCCCCTGCACGTGGTCACCGTCATCCTCCCTTCATCCTCCCTTGCGCTCGCGGATTTCCCGATTAGGTCGTCGATCTACTGCCCATCTCGTTCCCGGTTGTAAGAGGCTGCATACGAGATGTCGAAAGCGTAGAGGAGTGATTGTACAGGGCCGAGCGCGAATGCTCGCGCCCAGTGCGCGGGGACCGCTCGTTGTACGGACACGGGCGCGTCGAGATACTGCGGACGAGGGCTCAGCAGCACTCCATCGAGTCTTCCTCGACACAGGTGTGGGCAGCGCTGACGCTGAGGAGCGGCGACACTGCTTCCGCTGTACAAAGGGCATAAGTAGAGCAAGGGAATGAAAGTAAAGAAAAGAAGGGCGAAATAATGCCGAAAGAAGTAATCCCCAAAAAGGAAATGAAAGCGCGATTAGTGGGAGCTCCTTCCTCCATATGCGACGCTCTCCCTCACCGCTGCTTCGAAAAAACTGAAAAGAAACAGAGAAAAAATGGGGACACACCTTCGAGCACCCCATACCACATCTCTTCTCCATCTTTCTCTGTCCGCCACCTCTCTTCCACTCCTTTATCCATCCCCTTTCTCTCTCATCCCACCGTCCCCTCTCTTGTCGTACTCCCGTTGTCGGTCATTGTAGAAAACTGAGTGCGAGTGGAGGACCCTCTCGCAAATGCGAACAACTCCCCACCCCGTTGGCGCACGTTGTGGTCGCGGTGTGTGGGGGGGCAGGCGTGGTGTGAGTACGATGCTCGTCATGCCCATCGCGCTCGTCACACGGCACCGGTAGACCCTTGCACTACCGTGTAGAACCAGGAGGGTGTGCGGCCCGTCCATGTATCGCAGAGGAAAGGAGGGCGCGTTCCATAGAGTCCACTTCTTCGATGCAGCAGGAGAAGGCGCTGGCGGCGCTGGCACAAGCGCGGCCGGTATTTGAAAACCTGAAAACAAAGCGAGTCAGCACCAGCTTGGATGGGGGGATCACAATCGAGAGATGAAGGAGGTAGGGGTAGGAAAGAAGGACGGAGAGGGCAGGGAATGGAATATAAAATAGGAGAGGATGGAATATAGAACGATTGCTAGCAAACGCCGCTAGCCAGAAAGCCAAAAAAAAAGGTGAAACACCCTGGATCGAGGACTGGCCGATTCCCAGTTATGCAACGTGCAACGCACGCGCAGGGCACGGCGAGCGGTAGGGGAGGGAGGAAAGGTCCCAGAGTGTGCCTCCGCGCTGTGCATAGGGATCACCGCTGTCAAACGCGCCGATCATCCCCGCGAGGAAAATGGGGAAGATGGAGCGCAGATGATAGCAATAGCAAATAAATGAAGTGTAAAAAAAAGCCAGGTGAGTTAGCTCCTAGGGTGCGAAAACGAGATGTGTTGGGTGCGAGACAGCGACGCATACGCAGCGCGCTCTAGCGCTGTAGTCGTAGGACCGGGCAAGACCCGGAAGCAAAGCACGAGCTGATAAAAAAGCTACATGATCTGCGTCGAATTGGAATCCGGACACCAGCGGATTGGATGCAGTGGAGGGGAAGACAGGTCATATGAAGATGCCAGCATACGACGCAGCGGTGGACCCTGCCTCGCCACTTCCCCTCTCTCGCCCCCACAGCCGATTCCTGCGTGCACCGCTCAAGGGCATATCGGACACCGGCGGACCGCCCTCGTTGCCACCGCCAGCGACATGAAGCCCGTCAAGATGAACACAACAACGCGCAGCTACGCATTGTATCAAATCGAGTGAAGCCCAGCGCATTGAAGCGCACTACGTCCGGATCGCTGGAGATGAGGACGAGAAGAAACCTAGGACAAAGACGGGCCAGAGGAATGTGCGGGATGAGACGGCGTGACGAGGCGCTGCCCGCGACGATCTCGAGGGCAGAAGCGATTGAAATGTAGAGACAAGCCTCAAAATAGATGGGGAGGAACAGATAGAGACAAAGAGGGGGTAAAGGGGGGGGACGGAGGACGAGCACGCACTTGATTGAGCCAGACTATCAAACCCGCAAATTTGACCATGCACCATCTCAAACCTGCAGGAGAAGGCGGTCGTGTACATGTCGTAGCGAGTTGGTCATTAGCGAGGATGTGTTATACTGCATGAAAAAGTAAAATAGGTTTGTCAACGCAGAGTCAGGCGACGGAAGACAAAGAAATACTCACACAACTACACCACATACCCCGTACATGCGCAACGCGCCTCACTGGGTGTGTATGTACTGAGGCCTGCTCTCGAATGTGCACATCTCGCCTTCAAGCGTTGATAGATTTCGAGTTGGCCACATTAATTATCGCTACACGTCAACAATGTCGTCGCATCTCCTTGGGTTCTCGGTCCAAGAGTCATGTATCCTTGTCTCCTTGACTGCTTGCTTCCTCTGTCGGTGTGTGTGTTAACAAGCTGAGAGTTGGTTGAGAGAAACAAATGACGTGTGAAGATCCGAAAGGTTCGGATCATCGGAAATGGTATCCGAAATGACCCGTCGGTTCACTTTTCGTTTTACACTGCACCTATGTATTTGAGATTGCGACTGATATTGAAATATCTAAATGGCTCGTAAGGGTCGTTGAATATCATCTTTTCCCCAGTGTTAGTGTTAAGTACTCTCTGTGAGATATGGTCCAGAGATTGTGCCTTTGATTCGGGACAGAACAATATTTCGCTCAAAACAGGCTCGGAGTCAAAAGCATGGTATTGACATGGTTATTCAACAACCACAGTCTGTGAAACCTTTCAGCGTGGACAAAATAAACTTCAACGTGGATTATAACAGTGCACACAAGTGATGGTCAGGGCCAAGAGGAATGTCGTTCCCACTCACGAAAAATCTACACCGACTCAGTCATCGCATATTCATATTAAAACAATGTTTCAAGCAGCTTTAGATAAAATTGAAGCCACAACTCCATGTTGAAATTTCCTACACTCCTTGAGCTCCTTGATACAAAAATTGGATTGATTTTCACACCACACTCGTGCGGGGAAAAAAACACCTGAGATGGTTCTTGCAAGGCTGTTGGGCTGTTCAGATAACCCGATTTCGAGATGTTGCCATCATGTTGGGCACATTTGTCTACCGGTGCTCAATCCAACGGATAAAAATCACTTTTCAAGACTGGGTGTACACTTCGAAACACAGGAGCCACACCTCCTTAGATGCACTGGCATGATCCAAAAAATCAAGTGTTACCCTCTGCTGGGAGTTGTGGCCATGGGTCAGGGTTGAAACACTTAATCTGGCATAATTTATATCATGGAGGTAGGAGCTGAAAGATTTCAGACCTCGTTGGGACACCCTGCCAGAGCAATATATTCGCACAAGAGACTGTTCAGAGTAAGTGAAGTTCAGCAGCCGGGATATTGCTTCAAGCTAAAGTCCTGTCATAGCCCAGTCCAAACTGACTTGGCAAGCCAATAGACAAGCATCGGTCTTGACGTTGCCAGGACCAAGTAGGGATAAATTCTGATTTCAGTGAGAAGGTCAAGGTGAAATCCAATACAGAAGTAGGGCATTGTAAGGTATCAGATGACTGCATCATGGTCGAAGATTTGAATAGTTGGCCCGGCTCCTAGGAGTAAATGTAACACACAGCGTGAGTTGGACATGCAGCTTCTAAATGTGACTCAGAGCACTTTTTGTGAGGTTCAAATTTGAACTTGGCATATAATCTTATTCAACTTGAACTTGACTTAAGATCGAATCTTCATACACAATGTTGAAACGGAACAACGGATGAGAACCTTGACATGTGTGCAACCAGAAATATTCATATTATGTTGCGCAAATGCTAAAAGTACTAGCTGTCCGAAAGATTGAATTTATAGGGAAAAGATTTGAATGGGCAACCATCCTACTAGGGTACAAAACCCACTCACTGTTGCAAACTCAGAGTCATGCTTACCCTAATGTCTCTGATTTCAGACCAACTCTGAGCACCCTAAATGTATACACTGCTTAGATCATCTCCGGGCAAACCAAGAGAATTGATTGACAGTTCAAGCAATGCTAAATAGCCAAGAGGCTGGTCCAACAAGTGCACAATAAATAAAGCAGGATAACACAACGATGTGATCCCCAGGCACACATAAATATATACACAGTGTCCTAACAAACCAATACTACCCATGAAAAATCAGAGTGCAACTGGATCAAGTGCAGTTTCATCCTCCAAGTCCAGCCCTTCCATGTCTTCAATATCTGAAAGATTTTTGATCTCGTCCACAGCCCCGAAGGTGCATTGAGCTCTGCAAGACAAGCTAAGTTCTTCCTGTGTTGCTCCAACACATCTTCACTGACACCAGCTAGCCTTTGATCAATATTTTCAACTTGTTTAGCCTGTGAGGACCGTTCAAACAGTGGCCTCGCAGTTGTCCAAAATTCTACTGCCTTCACTAGATCACCCTGTCCCTTGGAAATATCTCCAAGTCGGAGCATGCATTCTGCTCTGCTGCGGTGCACATCCATTTTGGTAAATCCCTCCAAGGCGACGGTGAACAAATTGATCGCAGTATGCTTGTCATCCTGAGCAAGGAAGGCATCTCCTAGGAATTGAAGAGCCTTGTGGATTCCCAGCTTCTCTTTCTGCCTGACAGAATGCACAAGGAACACTGTTGTCCAGCCAGACATCCAATTGGGGACACCCCAGCAACTGGCACTGCCAAGTCGCTCCAGACAGTAGGACATGATTTCAGAGTGCCCCACAGATAATTTGAGGCATCTCTCAAAAAGAATCTTGGCTTCTAATAAATTTTGTTCTCGCAGGTAGAGATCTGCAAGAATAGTATCACACATTGTAACTTGCATCGCAAGGTTGCGCGTGCTGAATATTTCTCTGGATTTCTCATAGACACTTTGGACATCCTCCCTTGGAGCACCAATAGACACATCAATTTCAGCAACATTGAGCAAAGCAAAGCCATAGGAATAAAAATCCTTGACCACAGAAGTTTCTTGAAGAATCCTAAAATGGATGCTGTGAGCAGCAACATATTCAGATTTGAGTTTGTGGATCTCTGCCTGGCTGGTCATTATAGTGTGGTCTAATTCACCACTGGACATGCCACAAAGAGCTAAGAGGTTTCTTGCTCTACTGCACAGAAAGAGGCTCTGCTTGTAGTTGCCCAATGCATGGCAGCACATACTCACAATGTGTAGTGCATGTGCCTCACTGTGTAAATCTGCCAAAATCCTAGACAATCTCTGGGCCTCATTTGCATGCACCTGGGCTGTGAAGTAATCACCATGGTACCAGTTGATATATGCAAGTTTGGTTAATCCCAGGGATTGCATTTTGGTGTTCTGAGTTGAAAGTGCTAAAGAGATAGCAGTTTCACAATACTTCTTCGCAGTGGAGATATCACAGTTGATCTGATAATACTTTATCAGAGCATTATACAATCTGCCTGAATGAATTCATATGAGCCACAATACATTGGTAATTGGAGAGCATACATTTAAGATCTGGGTCATCAAAGTGCTTGAAGTGTTCTAAAGCTTCAAAAACCAGTGTCTCTGTAATGGAAATTGCAGAGTGGCTAAATGAGTTGAACAAAGTGAGAATATAGTAAGCCTCCAAGTGATGGTCACGAGGCTGTGGAAAGATGCTGGGAATATGGGCAGTGAAAGAAATAGGCCCCTGGCCAACAAGGAGGCTGAAGTAATCAAGATCACATGCACAGTAAATAGTATTTACTAGGTCTGGATGTCCTTGATGAGCCCCATTCCAAAGAATGTTCTGTATGTTCAAGTAGTTTGATGATACTCTAGCAACTGTGGCAGAACTTGACTGAGTGCCACGGTATTCCATAAATAGCTCAAGAAGCTCTTTGAAATGTTTGAGAAGAGGCCGAACAAGGTGATTTCTAGGTGGCTTAATCTTCTGCATATATTCCCGGATAGGCACCAGTACTTTTAGTCGTTTGTGTTCATCACTGTATGCCAAGGTGGTTCGGATCAATGCTGCCTTGCAGCCACGGATATTATCTATTGGCAGCTTAGCCTGCACCAGCTCAGCATCCGACAGCCCATCAGGGAGTATTGACAGGAGGCTGAGAAGCTCTTTTGAATGTGGAAAGGAATTGAGTCTGGTACTTGACAGTGACAGTGAAATGGATAAATCCAAGTTCGATCTTTTGTCATGTCCATCTGAGATCAGAGATGTTTTCTCCTTGTCCCAGCCAGATAAGACATTAGAACAACCTTCAGAGTCAACTAAATGAGCTAAAAGATTGATTGCAAGTGGCATGTTGTCAGTCAGGGCAAGGATCTTGTCAACCTCTTCGGGATCATGTGTGTTATCTGCAATATCAATAAAGGTTTTCCATGCTGCATCTTGTTCCAATGGCTTCAAGGGCTGCAGAAACGGTCGAGTCCAGGCCACTTTAGCTGGCCTTTCTGCTCCTCGCATTGTAATCTGATTCTTATGAGTTGCAAGCATAACAGTAAAACATCCAACATACCACCAATGCAAGATGCTCCACACCTGTGAGCAGTGACAGAAATTCCTCAATATTCGCCCGAGACTTCATTGGTTCCCACAATGTCTCAAGATTATCTAGAATTAACAGACTGGGGGGGCTGCTAGAGAAGTGTTGGATGACTGGGTGAGTGAGGTCTTTTCCAGGCTTCAGTCCAAGATGTGCTCCAATAAGAGCAGCAAGTTCTATTTGAGTTGCTGCTGAGTCACAGGCAACGAAAAAGCGGTGCTGCTCATATCTGCCAGTGGTTTCTCCATGATGGACAATAGCTCTTGCGAGACTTGTCTTTCCCATCCCACCTGCACCTAAAATTGCTATCCTAGGTGTTCTTTGCCCAAAAAGAGAAAGAATGTCTGATAGTTCTGACTCTCGGCCATGGAATATCTTTGGCTCAGATGGTAGCATGGAGATTGAGGTAGAGCTTTGAGCTACTCAATATGCAAATCATATGTTGATAGTCTAGACACGGACCTGTTGTGAGAGGCTGAATAAACCCTGCCAATCTATGCAAATGTCATTACTTGATTTTGGAAGATGATCAGAATTGCCACACAGAGGATGCTCCATCTGAACTTGTATCAGAGAGAGCTTCAATCATATCAAGCACTTCTTTGTGTCTGTTCTCTGCATCCTCCCACATCTTGGTTATATCATTCATGATATTGGCAGTATAGATCTGCATATTTCATCCTTCAACGAGTGGTTGAAACATCGAGTAGATGACCCACCTCAAATATATCATATCCTTGTTGCAATCCTGATTTGCATTCATTGAGCAGTCTGCTCATCTCACCCACATGGAAAAAGTTCTTGACTTTGCTGCCACCCTGTTGGGCTTCAACAAATGTATGAATTTTGTGCAAGGTCCTAATAATAGCAACAGTCTATGGATATTTTAGCCATAAGAGAAGTAACATACTCTGTGAATTTTCCGATATTATTTAACACACTTGGTGGCAATTCTCCACCTGTATCTGACTTGATGTGAACCTTCACAATTACATTGAGCAACTGGCAAGTTTGTTCTAGCAACTCAGTGCAGATGTTCTTGTTTTGTTTAATAGTCTGGGATAGTTGATTAAGGTTGGCTGTCATGATCTACACTGTGGAAATTTACCTGTACATGTTTCAAAAGAGACTGAGTGGTGTTGCAAATGGCTTCCAGGAAGGGAGTCTCGAGGGCAGTGGCAAGGATTTGCACAGTATTTGCAGTGAGAGTCAAACATGTTACAATATTGTTCAGTCGAATTTGAGTGAGAGTGGGGTGGGGGGACATCTTGGTGGTGAATCATCAGGCTTCAGAGAGGACATGTTAATATTTATCACATTTACCCTTGGGGAATTGTCACTTTCATTCGCTGTCATTGATGACTGTCAATCTCTTGATATCGCACATAGCATTCACTGCATTCTTTTTTTTGCCACATCTCCAGTTTGCCAAGAGAAGGGTGCAGATTCATAACAAAGTACAGTAATCAACTGAGTAGATTGTTGAAGGTCAAAATGGAACAAAACTGCACGACTGAAAGAATGAGGAAAAATCGCAAAGAAATTTATGTACAGTCATTCTGAGGAGCTTGCCTATGTGCTATATAATATTGGTAGTATTTTACGGTCTGAATAAAGAACACCAGTATACGAAACAAGCTAAATTATGACAGACATAATTGGGACAAGGACACATGAACACTGGTGTACGAAATAAGCCAAATTATGACAGACGCAATTGGGACAAGGATACAGATACCTGCCCACTGCAGTCAGTCACCTCATGACCATATTCTTAACCTCTGCAGAGCAGGAATAGAAAAGATCAAGGAAGTAATGCCATTGTTCTGGCACTAGAGTACTAGACCACTTAACCAGACTTAACCCCAGACTGGTTACAGCTAATTGCAGTACCGAAGGCGCGGATCGGAAATCTGCTGTTTTGGGACATTTTCAAAGAATTCCCGGTATCTCAGTGGGTTCTACACCAATTCCCTTGAAACCTAGATAGAAATACTCGGCTAATTCGTGCGCAATTATTGATAGAAAGGAAGTTGGAAAAATATCCTGATTTCACCCAATTTTTTCCTCCCCCTTCCAATTTTTTTGCTCTTTCTATTTTTGCAACATCCGGAACCTGATAGAACTTCAGCTCAATTATAGTCTTACTTCAGGGTTCCACAGCTGTGGTTTCGTTTCCACCCGAGTGGTTTTGGGGATCCCAGTGGTGGTTTAGTATCGTCAGCTCACCCCAGGAGGCTACGAAAGCGTTACATAGGGTACCTTTAAGGTGGGTTTTGGTGGATGAGTAAAACCCACCTAGAAGGTCCGAGGAGGCGTAGCCTCCGGCTTCTATTACTAATGTTCCCGATTAGGAAGCACTGCTATTTGTGCCGATTGGGCGGGCCCTCCACCTACGCCATCATTTTCAACCAGATGCGGTAATTGCGGTTCCAAATTGGCGCCGTTCGGTAGCCTCCGCAGTACCCATAGCCCAGTTGGAAATTTACTTACATGGTACTGGTTTTTAATTCAAATATCTCGAGCAATGTTTTCATCCTGAATAACTGGTCGTATCGAATGTGGCTTCCAGTATGGTTATTCGCGCAGCCTCCGCACATGGATCCCTGCCACTCCTTACGGTTGCATCTGCATCTCTGGGCTTCTACCATGTCCTTACAAATATTTCATGCTGAATAAACGGTCGTATTGAATATGGCTTCCCATTTGGTTATTCGCGTAGCCTCCGCAATGCTCCTCATATGGATCCCTGCTACTCCTTAGGGTTGCATCTGCATCTCTGGGCTTCTACCATGTCCTTACAAATATTTTCATGCTGAATAAATAGTCATATCTAATGTGGCTCTCAGTTTAGTTACTTGTGTAGCCTCTACAGTGCTCCGCACATGGATCCTTGCTACTCCTTAGGGTTGCATCTGCATATCTGGCCTACCACCGTGGCTTTACAAATATTTCTATCCTGAATAGATAGTCATATCTAATGTGGCTTATATTTTAGTTATTTGTGTAGCCACATGGATCTCAGCTATTCCTTAGGGTTGTATCTGCATATCCGGACTTCCACCATGGCTTTACAGGAAACCATTATTCCGACAGAGGCTCCGCAATCCTCAATAGAATACAAAGGACACACACCAAATAGCATGGATATCAAGAATATTAAAGCTGACTCGATGTGTCACAAATGGCATGAGTGGCCACAGTTATGAAGGTTTGGCAGAGGCTCTACCAAGGCCTCCGCAGCAAGCATTTTTTTCGGCTTTTCACTGGGCAATCTCTTGTTTTTACTCTATAAGGTTGAAAAATGTTTGATCTACATTCTTAAATAATATGAGCAGGGTAAATAGCAAACATCTACTGACGCAGGAGAACACTGATTTTTACAGTTTCTCCCCACTGTCAGGCCTCTTACCAAGTCAAACACAGTAAAGGGACATCTAAATACATGCTTGAGGGCTTATAGATGCAATCACAACAGTTTGTGCTGGCTAAAATATTTAACAATGTCAAGAACTTGGAATTTCAACCATATGCCTGTGTTTCAAGTGCGAAACTTAGTTCAACTTGACCACTTTTTGTGCACTTTTCTAAAAGTGTTGGAAACCAGCGAGGTTTTTTTACATTCCGCATGGGGCATATCCAGAAGGGTTTCTAACGATTTTTGGGTATTTTTAGGTTGAATATTCAGCCGAGTACCCCAGGCCAGTAGCCGACTACTTGAGGTCTGCCTGGGCATGACCTCGGCTTCGCAAGGCCAGCCAACTTCATGTGAGGGCTGCAATGAAGGACAGGTACACCCTTCGGCCGCAAAGTACCGATTTGAATCACGTGTTTATTATGTCAATCAACTTCAAAGTACGGCTTCCGAATGGATGCTCGAATATTTAATGAAAAATGAGGTCATATCCCTGGCAACGGATTTAGTGAAATTAGAAGAGCAGCGGCCAGTTTGAACTTGCGGAGCGGCGTAGCGGAAGCACAACACATAATCCAATATTCTGTCCAGAGTTTGAGTGGATCGCAATCTGAACCAGCACTTAGAACGGGCAAATTCCATCCTGAGCTGAACTGAAGTTGATTTCAACATCCTGAATATTTGTAGCTGATCTTGATGAGATAAGTTTGAACGTGTATTGGATTTTTCGGTTCCATTGAAAAATACCCTCTGCGTCGAGATGACACCTCAAAGACTCGGTCAACCTCTGGACTGCACTTGAAATATACACTGCAAGTATATTTCGAGCAATATCGCGAAAGCCACTAACAGAGGTGAATTAAGCCAGGAATGAGAGGGCAGGGAATTGAATATAAAATAGAAGGAGAGGATGGAATAGTAAGGTCCCCAGCAAACGCAGCTAGCCAGAATAAAAGCCCAAGAAAAATTGGCGCAGCATCCCCAAAGGTCATCATCGAGGAGCATCACTGGCCGGTGCTCCACATTGTGCAGCAAACGCGAGGGGGGAAAGCGAGAGGCACCGGAGCACGTCTGCTGTAGGCTACATGTCCGTCCCTCTTGTATACCAAGGTAGGAGAATGAAGGAGGATGATCGCAAAATAAACGAAATGAAAACAAGCCAGATGCGAGTTAGTCTCTTGCTGGGAGGACAAGATTCCTCGGGTGTGAGCAACTGACGTGCATGCACACTCATCGCGCTGCAGCGCCGTAGCTGTAGGACAAAGATCCGGAAAGGAAGCACGAAGAGGCCAGAAAAAGTGCGAGTAACATTGGATGCAGATGGGTTGGCTGCGGTGAAGGCGAAGGCACATCGTACGAAGATGCGTACAATGCAGCGGCGGATGCTGCCTCGACGGCTCCGCTCTTCTGCACCCATCAGTGCCGACTCGCGCATGCCCAGCCCTAGGTGCATCGAAAGTTCATCGCAAAGTGGTGGCGGGCCGAACTCCGCACCGCCGCCAGTGGAAGATCAAATCCAAAATTGACCAAAAGAGCCACCGTAAATCCCGCTCGATGAACACAACGACACGCAGCTGCGCATCGTAATCAAGACAAGGAAGATTTATCATACGCACAAGGCACAAAATAAAATACGCGTGGCGCTGAAGAATATGAGGTCATCTGAGAGTCATGGAAATACAGGTCACGGAAGAGAATAAGTGCAGGCTTCTCGGGGACATGCAGTCAAGGATTCGCACCACCAGTGCGTGAGCCCGGCGAGTGAAGCCCTGCGTCCAGATACTTTGAGACGAAGATAAGAAGAGACCCGGAAGAAATGAGGTCCAGGACATGGTGGAGAAAAAAGACGGGCATTGGCCAGAGGATTGGCCGATTCGAATGAGACGGCGCGAGGGGTCGCTGTCCGCGACGATCTCTAGAACAGAGGCGAGTGAAATATAGAAGCCACGAAAGAAATGGGGAGGGAGGAGATACAGAATGAAAAGATAAAGAGGGAGGAGGGAGGACGAGCATGCACTTGTTTGAGCCAAACTATTGCACCCGCAAATCTGCCCATGCACCGTGTCAAGTTGGAAAAAAAGCGGCCGTGTGTGGGCCGTAGCGAGGTGGCGATCTGTGTGTATACTGCATGAAAAATTTAAACTAGAATCATTGTGCAATGTCAGGTTAGAGATGACTTTGAAGGACAAAGATATACTTACGCAGTTACACCATCGCGAATACTGTAGCATTTCGTTCAATTCTAATCAGCTGTGACGCGTGACCCAAAAACTCGAACTTCCATATTCGTATATCGGCCAAGCAGACCGTGACACGAGAAAAGATTCGTATATTCGGCATGTCCCATTGGGTCGGAAAACCTTCCCAGCATGAGGAAACGGGTGGATATGGTAACGGGAAGAAGAATTCAAGGTATGTTGAACTGATTTAGTTCAATCTCAACTTTTTTGAAGGGTTTTGAAGCAAAACATGCAGCGGAGGCAAAATTGAATTTTTGGGTCATTTTCACCAACTTTGTGACTTGTTTCGCATGTTCGAAGATCCCCTCAGTGACCCGTGCATGTACAATTTTTTCGTATATTTTACCTGCTGTGATGCGTGACATACGAATTGATTGAAATGCTACAGTATACCGTACACGCGCAACGCACCTCACCAGCGGAAGCCCCTGCATCCACGCGAACGAGGGGTGCTTGTACTGAGGCCCGCTCCTGACCATTCCTCGTAAAGCTCTAACTTCCCTCACTGCGCCTCTCTTCCCGTAAAAGTCATCGGGCGAGTGTGCCCTCTCACCTTCAAAGTCTAGAGCTCGTGTTTGCCAGTGACAGCGATACGAGCCCTACTAAAGCTTCTGAGCAAACATATTTAACAGACGGATGGACGCACCAGCTGAACCGGATTATCCCTGCACATAGTATCTCCATCTCCTTGGGTTCTCGATCTAAGAGTCCTCGTATCCTCTTTAGTTAACTCCTTGCTTCCTAAGCTAGAGGACTCTCCTCTGCCGGTAGCTAGTTGAGAGTTGGTCGAGAAAGAAATGATGTCCCGTTTCGGATCACCCGAAATGGTATCCGAAATGACCCGTTAGTTCACTTTTTGGCTTCCACTGGCACTGCAGCTCACAATTTCACCTAGGCCTATATATTGTTAGTGATGCTGAAATATCTAAGTGTGTCGCGAAATTTCATCTTTTCCTAGTGTTTTAGTCTGTGAATTGCTCTGTGAGGTAGATTAATACAGTAGAGAGTTTGCGGTGGAGCCACCAGATCAACTGGTGGCTCGTGTTTCAGGTTAGTGTCAGGATCGTCCGTTGCATGCTAGCCACTATTTCATCCTCTCTATGGGGGCTATAAATAGTGGCTACATTACCCTCCAAGGACAGGGAGTTCCTGAGAAAAATTAGCCACCAGTTGATCTGGTGGCTCCACCGCAAACTCTCTAGTGTCAAAACCCGGATCCGAAAAATGCCCGGATCCGAAAAAATCCATTTCGAGCTGGAACCCCGGGCGTATTCGGCTTGCTTCTTTTTCGTGGAATAGCCACAAGGCCTATGAGTAATGTAATGTACAAAAAATCAGTATTGGGCCCGTTGGGCGTGAGCGAAAAATCAAATAATTGCCAAAAATGGCTAAATCTCATTGATGGTGACTGAGAGTTGTATATTCTGAGGACAATAGTACGTCATTCACATCTAGGATCTTTTACAGACCGAGTATTGTATCGGGGGGGTACTGCTCAGATGTTTCTGACCATGCCCAGTCAAGGTAGGTGACGGGGATGAGCGCACGTCTTCGCTGGCCTGGCAGTTGTAGGTAGATTTGAGTTGTTCAGTCTATCGATCCCTCTGGGGGTCTGTCCCACCAGAAAAGCCCAGAGATTTCCTGTGGGAGGTGTCTGCAAGCATGTGAGGTTGTGTGAGGGCAAAAGAATGCAGAGAGAGCGAGTGAAAGGACCATTCTGATTGAAGTTTTCGGATCCGGGTCAAACTCCAAAACTGGCCAAATAAGTGATAGGCACTGATGGCACCGTGCAACACAACAACGGGGCCAAAAAATATGAAAAAAATTTGTGCACACATTCGAAGGTATATAGTTCCTCCTAGAGCACTTTCATTAATCAAATTCCCTCTGATGGCCCTATAATACTGAGTCAATCTTTTTTTTTCGGAACCGGGTTTTAACACTGTATTATTGTGTCTCTGATTTGGGGAATGTTGAAGCTGAACAATATTTCGCTCAAAGGCATGGTGTCGACAGTTATTCAACGACCACAGTACTAGTAAGGTCAGCCAAACCTGCCAAATTTAGCATGGACAAAAACATTCTTCAACGTGGATTATAAAACAGCACAGTACAAGTGGTGGTCAGGACCTAGAGGAATGTCGATCCCACTCCCGAAAAATCCACATGGACTCGGTCACCGGTGCATATCCATGTTGAAAACGATGACGATGTTTCAAGGAGTTTTACATAAATTTGAAGCCACAACTCCTCAAATTTCCTACACTCCTTGAGCTCCTTGATACAAATATTGATTGATTTTTACACCACACCTATGTGAAAAAAGAAACCTTGGGTACTTATGAGGCATCTGGGCTGCTTAGGCCACCCAATTTTGAGATGTTCGATCGAACATATTCATTTTACCTGCCTGTGCTCCATCCACCAGATAAAAATCACCCTGAGGATCTAGTGTACACTTCAAAACACAACAGTCATACCTGCTCAGATGCACTTGCATGGCCTAGAAATCAAGTGCTACTCTCTGCTGGGAGTTGCGGCCATGGGTCGGAGTTGAAACATATCACAGAAGCAGGAGATGAAAGATTTAAATTTCAAACGTCGTTGGGATAACCTGCCGGAGGAATATATTCGCACAAGAGATTGTTCAGAGCAAATCAAGTTTAGAAAGTGGTGATCTTTCCTTCAAGGTGAAGTTCCGTAATAGACTGGTCTGAACTGACTTGGCAAACACTTGACCTGTCTCTGGCAATAGACAAGTATCAGTCTACCAAGTCCAGGAATAATTTCCAGTTTCAGTGATAAGGGCAAGGTTAAATTCAATGCGGAAGTAGTGCATTGTGACTGCATCCCGGTTGAGGATTTGAATCTTGGTCCAGTTCATAGGAGTACATGTAACATGCAGGGTGAGTCAGACATGTAGCTTGTAAATGTGACTCAGAGCACTTTTTCTGAGGTTCAAATTTGCACTTGAGCTTCAATGGCATTTCATCTTGTTCGACTGGAACTTGACCATTGAGATGAACACTCGATTGAAATTGACAGAATAACAGATGAGAATCTTGACAGGTATGCAACCAGAAATATTCATATTATGTTCTGCAAATGCTAAAAGTACTAGCTGTCTGAAAGATTGAGCATGCATGAAAATGTTCGTGGGCAATATAGTTGGACCAGCAACCATTCTACACTGACCATGCATTCCATGGGTACAAAAATCGCAGACTCAGAGGCATGCTTACCCTAATATCCTTCATTTCAGACCAACTCTGAGTGCACATAAATGTATACACTGTTTACATCTCCTGACAAATCAGAGTATTCATTGACAGTGGAAGCAATATTAAGTAGCTAAGAAACTGGTCCAACAAGTGCACAATAAATAAAGTAGGATATCATATTGATGGGATCTCCAGGCAATATACACAGCTCATATTGTGTCCTAACAAACCAATATTACCCATGAAAGATTAGAGTGCAACAGGTGTGGTTTCATCCTCCAAGTCCAGCCTTTCCATGTCTTCAACATCAGAAAGATCATTGATCTTGTCCACGGTCCCCGAAGGTACAGCGAGCTCTGCAAGATGAGCCAAGTTCTTCCTGTGTTGCTCCAACACATCTTCACTGACAGCAGCTAGCCTTTGATCAATATTTTCAACTTGTTTGGCCTGTGAGGACAGCTCAAACAGTGGCCTCGTAGTTGTCCAATGTTCTACTGCCTTCAGTAGATCACTGTGGCCCTTGGAAATATCCCCGAGTCGGAGCATGCATTCTGCTCTGCTGCGATGCACATCCATATATGTAAATCCCTTCAAGGCAACCATGAACAAATTGATAGCAGTATGCTCATCATCCTGAGCAAGGAAGGCATCTCCTAGGAATTGAAGAGCCTTGTTGATTCCCAGCTTCTCTCGTCGCTGCACAGAATGCACAAAGAATACTGTTGTCCAGCTGGACACATAGACATTCCAGCGACCAGCATCACCAAGTCGCTCAAGACAGTAGGACATGATCTCAGGATGTTTGAAAGATGATTTGAGGCAGCTCTCAAAGAGAGTCTTTGCTTCCAGTAGATTTCCTTCTCGCAAATACAGATCTGCAAGAATAGCATCACACATCCTAATTTCTATCACAAGGTTGTGAGTGTTGAATATTCCTCTGGCTTTCTCATAGAGACTTTGAACATCCTCCTTTGCAGCACCAACAGACACATCAATTTCTGCAACATTGAGGAAAGCCAAGCCATAGCCATAAAAATCCTGGTCCACAGAGGGTTCTTGAAGAATCTTAAAATGGATGCTACGAGCTGCAACATATTCTGATTTGAGCTTGTGGACCTCTGCCTGATGTGTCATGAGACGGTGCTCTATTAGACCACAAGACATGCCACAAAGAGCTATGAGGTCTCTTGCTCTACTGCAGAGAGAGATGCTTTGCTTGTAGTTGCCCAATGCATGACAGCACATACTCACAATGCATAGTGAATCTGCCTCTCGGTATAAATCTGCAGAGATTCTTGCTAACCTCTGGGCCATATTTGCATGCACCTGGGCTGTGAAGTAATCACCATAGTGCCAGTTAAACCATGCAAGGTTAGCCAATCCGTGGGATTGCATTTTGATGTTCCTGGTTGAAACTGCTATGGATATGGCAGTTTCACAAAACTTCTTTGCAGCGGACATATCATGTTTCATCTGATAATACCCTGTCAAAGCATTATAGAATCTGCCTGGATGAATTCATATGAGTCACAAATACACCAGTAATTAGAGAACATACATTTGAGATCTGGGTCATCAAAGTTCTTGAAGTGCTCTAAAGCTTCAAAAACCAGTGTCTCTGCATCGGAAACTGCAGAGTAGTTGAACAAACTGAGAATATAGGAGGCCTCCAAGTGATGGTGATGAGGCTGTGGAAGTATCTGGTGAATCTGGCCAGTGAACAGAATAGGCTCCCGGCCAATGAGCTTGCCAAAGTAATTGAGATCACATGCACAGTAAATAGTATTTACTAGGTCTGGATGCCCTTGGTGAGCCCCATTCCAGAGAATGTTCTGTATGTTTGAGTAGTTTGATAATATTCTAGCAACAGTGGCAGTACTTGATTGAGTACCACGGTATTCCATAAATAGCTCAAGAAGCTCTTGGAAATGTTTGAGAAGAGGCTGAACAAGGTGGTTTGCAGGTGGTTCAATCTTTTGCATATATTCCCGGATAGGCACCAGTGCTTTTAGTTGTTTGTTTCCATCGCTGTATGCCAAAGTGGTTCGAATCAATGCTGCCTTGCAGCCAAGGATATTATTTATTGGAAGCTTGGCTTGCACCAGCTCAGCATCGGAAAGCCCATCAGGGAGAATTGACAGGAGGCTGAGAAGATCTTTTGAATGTGGAAAGGAATCAAGTCTGGTACTTGACAGTGACAGTGAAATGGATAAATCCAGGTTCGATCTTTTGTCATATCCCTCTGAGATCAGAGATGTTTTCTCCTCCTCCCAGTGGGATAAGACATTAGAGCAACCTTCAGAGTCAACTAAATGAGCCAAAAGATTGATGGCAAGTGGCATGTTGTCTGTCAGGGAAAGGACCTGGTCGACCTCTTTGGGATTGTGTGTGTTATCTGCAATGTCAATGAATGTTTGTCGAGCTGCATCTTGTTCCAATGGCTTCAAGGGCTGCAGAAAGGACGAGTCCAGGCCACTTTAGCAGGCCTTTCTGCCCCTCGCATTGTAACCTGACTGAAATGAGTGCAAGCATAGGAATAAAACATGCAACATACCACCAATGCAAGATGCTCCACACTTGTGAGCAGTGAGAGAAATTCCTCAATATTGGCCCGAGACTCTGCTGGTTCCCACAATGTTTCAAGATTATCCAGAATCAAGAGGCAGTGGGGGCGCTGAGAAGTGTGGATGACTGGGCGAGTCAGGTCTTCCCAGGCTTCAGTCCAAGATGGGTTCCAAGGAGAGCAGCAAGCTCCACTTGAGTTGCTGTTGAGTCACAAGCAGCAAAAAAACGCTGCTGGTCATATCTGCCAGCAATTTCTGAATGATGGATAACTGCTCTTGCCAAGCTTGTCTTTCCCATTCCACCTCCACCCAAAATTGCAATTCTGGGTGATCCTTGCCCAAAAAGACAAAGAATGTCTGATAGTTCTGACTCTCGGCCATGGAATATCTTTGGCTCAGATGGTAGCATGGTGATTGATGTAGAGCTTTGAGCTATTCAATATGCAAATAATATGTTGATAGTCTAGTGATACTGACCTGTTGTGAGAGCCCGAATAAACCCTGCTTATCTATGCACACATCATTACTTGACTTTGGGAAATGATTGGAATTGCCTTACAGAGGATGCTCCATCTGAACTTGTTCTGTCTGGGACAGTTTCAATCATGTTGAGCACTGCTTTATGTCTGTTCTCTGCATCCTCCTGCATCTCAGTAATATCTTTCATGATATTGAGTGTCAATCTACATATTTGCATCCTTCAATAGTTGTTGAAAAGCAGGTCCTGGACTGAAATATCACATCCTTGTTGCAATCCTGCCTTGCATTCCTTGAGCAGTGTGCTCATTTCACCCTGACGGAAAAAGCTCTTGACTTTGCTGCCATTTTGTTGGGCTTCAACAAATGTATGAATTTTATGAAGGGTCCTAATTGTTGTCAAACAGAGTCTCTTGTTACAGGAACAAGCAACATACTCTGTGAACTTTCCAATATGACTCAACACACTTGGTGGCAATTCTCCACCTGTGTGACTTCACATGAACCATTAGAACTGCATTTAGCAACTTGTAAGCTTCCTCCAGCAACTCAGTGCAGTGTTCTTGTTTTGTTTAATAGTCTGATACTAATTGATTGAACCTGGTTGTTATTGTACACTGTGGAATTTACCTGTATTTTTCAAGAGAGACTGAGTGGTGTTAAAATGGAGGATTGAGGCTACTGGCAAGGAGTTCGACAGTATCAGCAGTGAGAGTCAAACATGTTGTAATGTTGTTCAAACGAATTTGAGTGACTGACTTGGGGGGCATCTTGGTGGTGAATCACTGGGCTCGAGATGTCAGTATGTTATAATATGTACCCTGGGAATCTTTACTATCATTAGCTATATCAACAATTTGACAAAAATCTTGTGATCTTTTGGACTTGTAAGCCTGTCGGCAAGCTCACAGGGTAAGTGAAAAAAAAACCTCATGAGCACTTGAAAAAGAAAAAATTAGTATTTGGAGAGTTTGGACATTCGTGAAATTTAGACATGGTTTACGGCCTTGGGAGTTGCGACCTTTCTGGATCATCACAAGCTTGCTGTCCAAAGTCTGACTAGCATTGTTCATCTGCCACACAGGCAGAGCTTCTGGTTTATTCTGCCGAATTTCCCCATTTATTTGGCTCACAACCAATAGGCAGGCACTGCAGTTTCTATTTTTCTGGGTGTCAG
>JARJLF010002596.1:0-33799 GCA_029378395.1 Mycena leptocephala | reverse complement strand
GACGGAAACGGAGACCCAATAAGAAACAATAATCCCTTGGAGAGATAGTTAGAAACAGATGCAGGACGGCTGGATCTCGGCGCGGATACGGTGATGTGGCGCAGAGATGCGAGATGCGAGAAGAGATGGAAGGCGGAAGGAGGACAAGCGCGCGGATGGTGTGGTGTGCGTAAAGAAGTGAATGGACGTGGACGGAAGATCCGGAGACGGCGGCGAGAAAAATGAGAGGACGAATCGGAGGAAGGGCGGGGTGTGTTTGCAAGTAAAGGCAACAAGTGGATACAGTGGGGTGGAATCGCGGACAATCTGCTGTCATCAGCTCCAGCACACCACATAAAACTCGCCGCACGCACCTTCACATACAAAACAAATAACATCCAGGATGAAAATACGCCTAAGACGTGAACCGCCTCCGCGCCTGGGGCCGGCGCGAGCTCTGGTCCCACTCGACGAGCGCGCGAATCCGGGGGTTGGGCTTGGCACGCGCGGTGTCAGAGCTCATTGCGTGCAGCGTGGTGGCGGATGAGGTAGGCGATGACGATGCTGGGCGGGTGAGACGACCTGTGAGTGCGCAACATGACGAACGAAGGTAAGAATGACTGCTTGCAAACTGCGAGAGCAACGGATCACGCGGGTCGAATCATGATGCCGAATGTAGACTCGTGACCACTCTGCGCTACGGCAAAACTGAGTGCAAGCACTATGCCGTAGGTAGTGCTTGCACTAAGATTTGCCGTGTAGGGCAGACTGGTAACGAGTCTACATCCGAATGATCACACTCTGTCTTCCGCTAGACTCGTGACCAGTCTGCCTACGCCGTTCTAAGAAGGCAGGCTTGTTGCCGTAGGCAGACTGGTACTTCTCGAATATCCCAATTGGGCTGGGGCGGAGTTTGAAATTTAAGTGACTTTTTCACAATCTTATTCTGTTTACACTCAGTTTTTAAGTTTATTTTTCAGTGAAGCTGGGGTAATAAATAAAGAATTATCCCTTTGATTTGGTCTCCTTATATTTCCTCTTTATGGTACAGAACACCGTAAAACCTGAGAGGATAGTTTTAGTGGAAATCAACTTCGGACCGTGATCTCCGGAATTGCCGCGGCTCATTGCGTCATCGGTCTCACTCAATGAACAACTTAATTTCAAACTCCGCGACAGACCAATTGACATATCCGAGAAGTACCAGTCTGCCTACGGCAACAAGCCCGCTTGTTAGAACGGTGTAGGCAGACTGGTTACGAGTCTAGTCTTCCGCACTATCGTCTCTAAGCACTGTCACTCTGATGTGCAACTTCTGAACCAGAAGCGTCTCACGAACCAGTTTAGCGAGCATCCCGCCGCGTCCCCACGCTCCAAATCTTGGATTATGTGTGTAAATTTATAGCCCATGCTCACGGACATCGGGTCGACTCCCTATCATTTGTTTATCCACCTCCACGAACGGTCTATAGTTGCTTGTTACTTCTCCTCCATATCTTGCCGCTAGCGCTCCAGATTAACGCAGCCCCACGGCTGTATCTTATCCAGCCGTGCCATCGTCTGCACCGTGAACGTCCCCGGGGTTCGAACCAGAATGCAAGGTCCAGCAAGAAAAAGAATCAGAGAATTTGTCTAATTCGGGCACCGGGAGTCGAACCCGGTTCTCTCCCTGTAATTCCGAGTCTTCTTTCCGATGAAGAGGAGGAACTGCCTTCCGTACACCACGCTCGGATTATCAACCTCTTTCAGAGCTCGAATAAACCACCCATTTATAATTTATTGACCCAGCTCGAAGCTCGACATTAACTCAAATTAAGTCCCCCCAACGGTGTTCCTGCCTTGGGGACCGTTACCCCGCGAATACACAACCGAGTGATATTTGAACCAATTCCGAAGTAAAGTGCTTGTCCCATGCGATTTCCAACCCGGACTCCAAGGGGGATGAAAAAAGCCAAGTTCAAGCCAACAAAAAGAATGGTGCGACACGTTGAGTTCGGGCGCCAGGAGTTGAACCCGGATCTCTCCACCAATGAAAAGAGGGAGCATGTTCCGTACACCACGCCCGAATTACCAGCCTAGTTCTGAGCTTCACAAACCACCCATCTATCGGCATTGACCAAGCTCGGAGCTCAACTTCAATCTAAATTCAAATTATCCAGCTGAATTTCATACGTCTCTTAGACCATCGTGCACAATTTTTGAATCAAAAAATCCATCTCACTATTAATGGCAGGGAGCATGTTCCATAAATACAACCACCCGACACTTCCAGGAATTCGAACTAAAATATCCACTTGGAGGCAGCAGAAAGAAGCGCGAGCATCGATAGTTCGGACGCCAGGAGTCGAACCCGGGTCTCTCCTTTCAATTCAGTTCAATTCCGTTGCCATGAAGAGAAAGAGCGTGCACCGCACACCACACCCGAAGTAATGGGTTAGGTTGTACCCACCTATACCACCGAGTCGAACCAAATCGAAGTTCAGATGAGAAAAAAAAACAATGGAGCTGGAGAAGCTCGGGCACCGGGAATCGAATCCGATTCTTTTCCTTCAGTTTGTAATGTCCACATTAAAGGAGGGAACGTATTCCCATACACCACACCCGACTTTCTTCCCTCCTTTGCACCGTAAATAACCCACCGAGTTTCGAACCACAAATCGAAGTTCAAGCAAAAACGAAAACTGGCAGGAGTTGGCCGTATTCGGGCGCCAGGAGTCGAACCCAGTTCTCTCCCATCAATTCAATTCCTCTCCATTGAAAAGGAGGGAGTGTGTACATTCACCACACCCGATTTATCAACCTAGTTCTGAGGTCGACTACCTCATGTTGCCATTCCATTGAACTTGACAAGAAATTAAAGAGAATTATTGAACAACTCGCTAGTCAGAGATATTTCGCCTGAAGAATGTTCCCTACCCCTCAAGCTTGAAGGCCAAAAGGTGCAGACTTTACGCTCAAAGTCTGAGGTCGCCATTTATTGGCCAAATCCGACTCCAAAGTCTCCCGCCATTGCTCTCGGACTGTTCCTCTTTGGGGTCCGTTGCCCGTGAATACAACCGAGTTATATTTGAAAGTAAAGTGCTTGTCCCATGCAATTTGTAACCCGGACTTCAAGCCAACCAAAAAAGAAATGGTGCAACACGTTAAGTTCTGGGGCCGGGAGTCGAACCCGGTGTCTCCTCATCGTTCTTGGTCTCACATACAAGAAAGAGGGTGGTCCATACATCACCCGATTAATGGGCTGGGTTGCACCCTAGCAATTTTCGAACCAAGGTATCAAATAAAAGCCAAAAAAGTGTTGAATGCCAGAGCTAGGTCGGGCACGGAGGTCCGGGAGTCGACCAGGAACCTCCCTTCAGCTAATTTCCGTGTCTGGGAGATGGTGAGTGTGCACACATACCACACCCGAGTTATTAGTCTAGTTCTGAAGTCACCTAACCTAGTGCACTCATTGAACCTGACCAGAAATGATTTTAAACCCGCTCGAGACCAGCCTTCACGCACATGGACACCTCGATGATATTTCGATTGGAAGCACGTTCCCTAACCTCGATTTCGAGCTAAAATCCAGCTGAAGCCAAAAGAGCTAAAGAACCTCGCACCATTCGGGCACCGGGAGTCGAATCCGGCTCTCTCCCATTCATCCTGTTTTCGGGGGAATTAAAGAAGAGAGTGTGTACCGTACGCCACGCTGAGTTGGGGGTAGTTGCGAGGTTGAATAACTCACGAAGTTGCGAGGTTGAATATCCACTTGGAGCCGAACAAGGAACTACGTACACTGGTCAGCTCGGCGCCGGGAGTCGAACCCGGTTCTCCCATCAGAATGTCTTTGTTTCCACAAAATAGGAGGAAGGAGAGTGTTGCATACACCACACCCGACTTTCCCTCCTACTCTGCACCCAACATATCCCAGCAATCTTCGAGCAGAGATTTAGTTCAAGGAAACAAAAGCGACAGGAAATGGCTTAGTTCGGGTGCCGGGAATCCAAACCGGCGCTCTCCCATTCATCCCTCTTTACAACGACTAACCGGAGGGAGTGTCTACCATACACGACACCCGAATTGTTAGCTTCATTTTTAAGTCAACTAACCCACTGACACTAACCATTCTGCCCATTTGACAAAAAATTAATTTCACCGGCTTCGGTCAGCCCTCACCGTGATATTTCGAATGTGTTCGAAGGAAAGAATGCCTTGCTACCCTCGATTTTGAACCAAAATATAAAGCTTGAAGGAGAGGGTCAAAAAGAAATACTCATGGCGTAGCTCGGGCGCCGGGAATCGAACCCGGATCTCTCCCTTCCGTCGTCTTTGGAGCGTTGAACACAAGGGAGCGTGCGCCATACACCACACCCGATTCTCTCTTGCACCCTGCATATATCACCAATTTTCGAACCACTTGGCAGTTGGAAGACGCCTAGGGAAAAAAAGCGGAGACTATCTTCTGAGTTCTGAATTCGGGCAGAAGCTCGTAGCCCTCGAACTACATCCTCGCAGCCTTACCCCTCGAACGAGAATTGAGGGACCGAGAATACGAAGAGAGACAGCAATAAAATCCAATAGATACACAACGACAACCGCCCATATGTACAATAGCGAATGTGAAGACGAAGTGCGAAGCGCGAGCACGAGATACGTGTGTAGCAATAAAGCAGAAGGTACGGCAGAAGGAACGGGAAGGGAGCGGAATGTCCCGATCGTGACGGCAAGAAACGAGTCACCGAGTAATCAAGGAGGGAAGATAAATACGCAACGCAACGAGGAAGGAGGTTAGCTATAGATACGGATACAGATACGAGATACCTAGTAGCACAGACACAGACACATTCAGATATACACTCGGAGAGACAGAAACGGAAACGGAAACCCAACAACACAAAGAACCCATGGGAGGGATAGGTGGTAGCAAACAGGTGCAGCGAGACGGCTGGATTTCGGCGATGATGGATGGAAGAAATGGTGGATGCGACGATGTGGGTGTCGATGATGTAGTGCAGATGGAAGATGCGAGAAAAGATTGATGGATGGAAGGAGGACAGCGCGCGGGTGTGGCGCAAAGAAGCCAGCGCCCGAGTGGACGTGCGTGGACGGAAGGTCCGGAGACAGCGGCGAGATAAGTGAGAGGGCGGGGTGTCGTGTTCAAGTAGACGCAACGTGGGCAAACGAGTGGATACAGTGGGATCGCGGACAATCTGCACGTCATCAACTCCAGCACGCCACATGAAACCCGCCGCACGCGGACATCCCTTGGACGTTCCACCACCATCGTCCCGAGAAGCCATCCCACTCCTGCCGGTGGCTCTGGAGCCTCTCATTCCGTCCTGATGGTTCATTTCAACGTACGTTCGTCGTCTCGCGTGGCGGAGTTTGTGAATATGTGTATCCTGTACTCTGCTTCACATTCATCTATAGGTAGGTAACACCTGTATGTATCCTTCCCGACCCCACTTCAACGGCCAAAATCCCCTGACTGCACTGGAGGGGCAGGCTGTACCGGAGGCTGGATTGGACGCGTGGGCCTAGGGAGGGGTATGTTCCCCCTCGCCGCCACGAAGCCACTGGCCTCGGGAACGTCGTCTGTGCTTGGGTTCGGCGGCCACGTGGGACAGCCATCTGAATCCCTGGCAGCCATGAAGCCACTGGGCTGGGGAACATCGTCGGTGCTCGGGTTTGGCGGCCAGGGTGGACAACCGTCCGAATTTCTGGCGGCCACGGAGAAGCTGGGACGCGGCGGGGCAGCAAAGGAGGCGCTGGGTTGCGGCGGTGCACCCACGCTGGCTGATCCAATCACCGCAGCGTTGGTGCAGTGAGAGACAGCAACGGCGCAGAAGGTGAACATAGTGGACCAGCGCATTTCGATGTGTTTGAACTGTGAGACTTGACAATCAGACAATATTTGCTGTAAAGCTGGTGTTTTACTCACAGGATGATTGAGAAGAGATTTAGATGGTTCGAAGGAGGCGGTTGCGGAAGATAGTCGTATGCTGTAGGGGGTCAGATCCAGAAAGTAGGATTTGAGACGAAGCTTACTGGTGTCCAGCACTGGGGTGCAACACATTCTCCCTCATCGCTTTTATAGCCGTTGAAGAGTCTATACAATGACCCAGGCATTCGTCTCAGTAACAACCCCGGTGTTTTAATCGGGGTCCGGCGGTGAAATGTGGGCTCGGGATGCAACCAATAGCTGCTGGAGCCAAGTTGAGGACGACGCCGGAACCAGGCATTTACGACCGGGACACTTGCCAATGTTGCCATGGGACGTCGCAGTTACTGCTGCAGCGTAGGAGCTTATCGGATATCTGCTTTAAAAGACACAGCCCAACATTGTAAATTAAGTTGGTAGTCGCAGTCACAGTCATGATTCAGCGCTGGTTGAACATCGCTTGGCTCGCGGTTCGACCCATGAATTACGGTCATTGATGGCTCTATACTGTCTACATTTGTAAATTACTATGAATTGAAGGTGATGCCATTCATCCCTTCGACTCGTTACAAAAACTGCGGCGGAGCAACGTTCACCTAAGTGCTCGGGTCCACTGTAGTCTAGCAACCAGGAGATAGCTGCTATCAATCGGTCAATAACCATTAGGGGCAGTCAGAGTAGCGGATTAAGGAAGGATTATGTGTCGGGATTAAGGAGGGATTCTGGATTTATTTTAACGTGAGAGAATCCATCATTCTAATAATCCTCGAATCCCGTATAATCTCCTCCGGAGGAGATTCGACAAGGATCGTGATTATGGCAAGGATTCTGGGTGGATCATGGCTTTCAGCATAATCCTGGATTATGCTTCAGTCCATAATCCTTCCCCGCAATCCTGGGTCGGTCAGAGTAGATTTGGATTATGCTGCGATTCTGCTTGGATTATGAAGGATTATGGACATCCAAAAATTCCATAATCCATGCTGAATCCTTGCCTTAATCCCTCCAGAATCCTCTACTCTGACTGCCCCTATTGAATCCACCACATAAATTTGATTAATGCAAAAGAGAAAATACCCCACAGTTAGGTGAGATTCGAGATGAGCGAACACCGGTTCAAGCCATGGTTTCAACAGTTGACACTCGTACCTTACGTGTTACCGCGGGGGTCTGATCGTAATTGCGGAGTTTGAACCTCAACTTGAAGGTGTATGATAAAATAACGCACGCCTAAGAGATGAACCGCCTCTGCGCCTGCGGACGGCGCTAGCTCTGCTCCCACTCGACGAGCACGCACGCGAAGCTGGGGTTGAGCTTCGCACAGGCGCGTTTGCGCTTGACGAAGGCGAGCACGGCGTAATAGCTCATCGCGTGGTTGCGGATGAGGTACGCAATGACGATGCTAGGCGAGCGCGAGACTCCCTGTCAGTGGGCATCATGAGGAAACATGAGTAATATACCCGCCGGTGGAAAGTTCGTTGGCCACCAATGACCGCCACTGGAAGATATCAAGGGGTGTTGTTAGGTGATGCTTCCCACGGTAGGCCAGGATAAGAAGATGTCTGACGGCAATCTCCACCAGTCCGCATTGGGCCTTGGTGTTCACCTCATCCACTGAACTCCAGTGGAGTCCACTATGTCTTGCTGGATTCCACTGTAGATTGGTACCTGTTTCAGGTCCATATGGATCTTGTTGGCAGATGGCAACCAGGTACCATATCTAGTCAGTACCTGCAGGGTCAACGGCCAACCTGTACCAAGTCAGTAGGGTCAAAGGACTTATTGAATTCCTCTTCGTCTTTTTAGTTATAGCCTCCATATGGAAACCAGTGTCCGCCCATGAATGCCACTGGCTACCGCTACATAAAGGATGGTGTGTCCAAGCTCTTGACTACTTTCGAAAACACGCCCACATTTCGACATGACTTCGAATCCCAGTTGCGCCAAATGTCGGATGTGAATTACGATTTTTTGTGCATGTGCTGATGATGATCTATGCGGAGAAAGTCCAGAAACAAATGGTTCAGAAAAACCAAGAGCTATCTGCGGCATTCGGGGCAGAAGCAACGGGAATGGGGGAGTAATGGGTTTTGAGTTCGAGTAATTTCGTAGCCACTGATGTCTCCTCTTATTCACCGTTGCCTGCATCTGCGGTCCGTTTGGGTGCTTTTGACAAGGGGTTTCAAATGATGGCACCTCGCTAAATTCATTTGTGTCATGATTTGGCATACTTCCAACATTTTCGCTCAACCTTAACCCCGGGTATCCCGGGTTATCACAAGCAATGGACAAGGCGACACATACGGAATAACCAACCAGGGGTGTATTCAAACAATGATCGGGATACGCTTAGGGCGATTGGATTCAGAATAACCAACCAGGGTTATTCAAACGATGATTGGATACGCCTAGGGCGATTGGATTCAGAATAACCAACCAGGGGTTATTCAAACGATGATTGGGATACGCCTAGGGCGATTGGATTCGGAATAACCAACCAGGGGTTTATTCAAATGACGATCGGGATACCCCGATCACCTGTTACCAAGATCGAGCACCTAAGGGCATCCGCTATTTCATAGAAGGGCAACCATCAGTTTCATAGGATATAGTATATAAACTCAGCAGAATCTACAGGTACTTTAGATTCTACCTCGTCTAATATCAAGTCTACTTTGACCTGACAACGGCGCAGCGCTCTCTCACCACAACTACGAATGACACTCGTATACATATCATCTTCTCCTCGAGATACCCTCGAGTTCGATGACCAGGCGGTTACTCCACCACCTCTTCTGAGTCTCGCGACACTCTGCCTCAACAGCTACAGCCAAACTTCCCCTTAGAGCCAGGTTGTTCAGCGCTGCCCCTCGTTGTCGGTCGCGATCACTACAGACTGGGTTATCTGACTATCATCCTGGCTGGGTTATTCCCTGTCCTGCCAAAGCCAGGTCGACCCAGGCTTGTCTTGACAATTTGCCTCAGACATTACATTGTGATCCAGTGTATCTATCAGGTGGTTGTGAGACACATGAAAAATATGGTAAAACACAATGTAAACTATGAGTGGCCAACGACGTCCAACAGAATCAATGTAAAACCTTGGACTCCAGTGGACTATGAGCTCAGATATGTTTAATACACATGTCTGCCTGCTTACTGAATCAAATTCTGCGGTGCTTGTGCAAGTTCTAATATAGTCTCTTATAAACAGATGCTACAACAATTTTGAGCTCGTACCTCGCTTTGTTGTAAATACCCAGAATTTGATTCTTTGCGTCTTTCGGTTGTTCTCCTGCGCACCAACATGCCAACGTTGGTCGCTCTGAAGGCACCTATATGAACTGATTAACCTTTTTTCATGGCCTAAACTGGAGAGAAGCGTCTCTCAGACCGCAAATCGTGGATTGCGTGTAAATTTACGGCCCATGACCTCGCCTATCATTTCTTCACCTATTCGAAAGGTCAATCGTTCCCTGATGCTGCTCCTCCATGCCTTGCCGCTAGCGCCCTAGATTCACGCAGTGCCACTGTATCTTATCCAGCCGCACCATTGTGTTGTCCTACTGCTGTGCACTGCTGTTTAGGACATTGTTATCTACAGTTTCAATCGGCAGGAAATAATCCCCTCCCCTCTCAAGCCTCTTCTCGACGGTCATCAGCATGATCATCTTGTTTCCTAATTGGATTTTCTTTTGGTTGATCTCGAAGTCATTCTTCGTCGTAACCAAGCACTGCGCACCTCTGGCCAGATGCTTTTACCAGTGTTGCCCATGCAGTATCTCTGTGTCCCCGCAGAATGTGCCCCGCAAAAATGCACCCACAGAGGACATTCTACATCCCATCACTCAGCCCGGCGCTGATGTCAACACAAGAGCTTGCGGTACGTGTTAGACTCGCAGTACTGCGCAAGGATATGAGACTCGCATTGTTGATGGGCTCGGGGTGACCCGAGTGGACTCGATGCTTCATATCACTGAAACACAATGCCGCTAGGCCAGGGTGGCTGCCGCTGGACTGCGCTGGAGGCTGCAACATTTGATAGAACACTCACCACTGTTAGGCTTCTTCTTGTACACGGAGCAGACCCAAATACACGAGACGAGAATATATGGAACACCGATGATAATGAGACCCCACTGAAATGCCGCCAAGCCCGAATTGCCGGACTCTACTCCTACCCCGAATTTTAGAGCCATTTTCTGTGACAAAAACATAACCCTCAACCGCCTCACTGCGGCGATCAAAAAAATATTACCCGGGAAAACGAGCCAAGAGCTATTATGACGGGCCGAATATAACCTCAGATAACATAACAGTGCTAGACCGAATTTTATGCGTCAAATTTCCCCAGGTAATAGGCTGGATTTTATCATCAAATAAAGACACGTAACAGCCAAGCTTTTTCCGTCAGAATGTCCGGCGGAAACAGCCAGGCTCTTTGCTGCGGTAAAAGGTCAAGCTTTTACTGAACAAAGGAAGAACAAGAAAAAATAACAGTCAGACTTTTACCTGAGGAAAAAACTGGCTATTTCCACCGGAAATTCTGACGGAAAAGGCTTGGCTGTTATCTGTCTTGATCTCATAAATAAATCCAGCCTTTCACTCAGGGAACTCTGACAGATAAAATTCAGGCTGTTTCTGTTATCTTATCTAGAGTTATTTCTGGTACCGTTTACAACCAAGTCTCCAACACGAATAGAGAAATCGACTCCGGTGCCATCAAACTCGAAATTAACTATATAAATATATAATTAAAGTTTTCTGGCCGTGGAATTCAGAATTTTTGAACACAAGCTCTGCGACTTTCGTTTTGAAGCACGGCCTCTGGAGTCACTGACACCGCAAATCGAGTTCTCTAGCACTGCCGCTGCGTTTTGGGGATCAAACTTGTTTGATTACAGGTTGACCGCCTGCCCCTTTGTGTACTAGAAATCTCCTATATGGCACTGTTATCCAGGACTGCTCATAGAACAGAGTTCAATGTTGAGCTTGGTTGACGCAAGCCAACTGAGCCCGAAGTCTTCGTTCTTCAAGTTTGTGACATCAAGGGATAATTCTGAGACTGTGTCCATCAACTCCGACATCCATGGCTCAACGTGACCTTGGTTGCCCCCCTGTGACGAGTGAACGACAAGTTGAATGAAAAGATACAGTATCCTGCTCGCGCTCGTGCTGGGTCGAGCGTGGGCGCGCGCCGGCGACCCAAATACAAGACTAGAACAATGGTAGACGTGTCGCGACACGTCTACGATACGTGTTTCAGGAGTCCAGCTCCATGACAACATGACTCGGTGCGTCTGCGCCACACACCCTCCACGTATGCTCCTACGCGGTCTTGACGGGCTGACATGTCGTCTCCAACAATATTTGCAGGTTTCAAACCTGTTGTGCTTTCGAGCGGTTCAGTTCAGCCGAGGTGCAGCAGCATGGACGAAATCATTTAGAATACCCGTCCAACTGTTTTCTTGCCATCTAAGCAAGAAGTAAAAAAGTCCGCGAGAACGGTAAAATCATTTGTTACTTACCTGGACATGCAGAGACTCGAAGATTGTGAACATATTTGCTGGCCGATGCGGCCCAAGGGGTTGTTTGATGGGACCAATGACAAAAAATCTCACTTAGAAATGAACCTGATATGTGCAGCGTAGAGTAAAAAGTGTTGCACATATGCTTGCCAGAGGAATGCAACTTTACTTGGCCCACAAGACCATCATTGACGTTGTTGGGGACAAAGATGATGTTTAATTACCGTAAACGCACGGTACGTACGGGACCCGTCCTGTTCGACCTTTCTTCGTGGGTCTTTACGGACAGGTTTGGCCGTGGCGTATGAAAAATACGGCGTAATTCATGCGCCCGTGGGCGTATTACGGACGGTTTGATGCCCTATCGCAACGGAGTGTGTTTGAGGGGAAGGAGTTTGTTCGCAGGCCGCTGCGATTCATTGAGGAAACATGCTAGAGGTTAAGCAGGTATTCCCCGTTCGACTCGGGCTGGGCCATAATCGAGAGATATCCATTTTGTTCGTGGTACTGCTGTCCAAAAGGCCGCTTGGATTTAGACTCGTCACCAGTCTGCCATGGACGGCAGATCTTCGTACCGTGAACAGCACAAAACTATGTACGCATCGAGTCCGACGATGGACCTGGGTGCTTGACCGTATAAAGTCCAAATTTGTTTGATGGTAGAGTTTAGCATGGAAGTATTTTCGTTGGATACTCCGACTGCTCACGCACCTGCGTGAGAATGACATCTCTTGTTTCTCTGTCTACATACCCTTGAACGCGTTTATCGAAACCAAGTGATGTAATTGTTTTCTCGCCCTCCTAAAACACTTCGTTTGATATTCAAAATGTACTACGGAATTTGTGCCTATGTATGCATGCACACCACGGCCTATTCACATGTCAGAGAGTACACTTGTATCTGCACCATTCTCTATAAGGAGGTCGACCACACGTTCATGTTTGCGACGAAAAGCCATTTGTAGAGCTGTTTTGCTCCCCTGAGCTCTTCCACCTGGTCCATTGACATTTGCTCCATGCACAATGAGCAGCTGGACAATTGCTTCATGTCCTTGCTCTACAGCAGCGTGCAATGCAGTTCCATACGAGCCTGGTGGTGTGTTGACATTGGCACCATGTTCAAGCAGAATCTGGACCAATTCTCCATGTCCTTCAGCTGCAGCTGCTTGTAGTGCTGAGCCATGATATCCTCCTTGTGCATTCACATTGGCCCCCAGAGTTATGAGTAGCTGAGCCACTTCTTTATATCCTCCATCACAGGCAGCTTGGAGGGCTGTCCCATATTCTCCTCCCTGCTGATTTACATTGGCACCATTCTTCATGAGGAGACGGACCACTTCTTGAGACCCAGAGTGTGCTGCAGCCTGCAAAGCTGATCCGTAATATCCACCCGTTGCACACACATCAGCACCTTTCTCAAGGAGTAGATGCACCACCTCCAAGTGTCCCCCTGACGATGCAGCCTGCAGTGCTGACTCGTGAGATCCTCCCCGTGTGAATACATCTGCACCTTTCTCAAGCAGCAGCTCAACCACTGAAGTATGCCCGCGATTTGCAGCTGCCTGGAGTGCAGTCCCTTCCTCAAAAGAGATTGTGTCCAAGTTGGCACCCTTTTCAATGAGCAATTGAACCACTGCTCTGTTTCCTCGGTCTGAAGCTATTTGCAATGGTGCTCTGAATGTTTTTCCATGCATGTTCACATTTGCGCCCTTCTCAATTAGCAGCTTAACAACTTCAACATGCCCCCCTGAACATGCAGCACCAAGTGCTGTGCCATCCTCACCTAACTTCGTGTTTACATCTGCACCCAGATCAATGAGTAGTTGAACCACAGTCTCATGTCCACTGAAAGAAGCTGCTTGAAGAGGTGTTCCATAGTCTCCTCCCCGCAGTTTTGGATCAGCCCCTTTTGCAACAAGTAGCTGGACCATGTCTAGATGTCCACAGTATGAAGCTGCACATAAAGCCCCACTCATGAGCTTTCGGTTGAGTGTGATTGTCTCCTGATCCAGCAGATGGTTGACAATCATTTTCATATTCAAAGATGCTGCAACACACAACGGTGAGTCCGATGAGTACCAGTACCAATGCGGACATTCCCATGAAGGCAATGAGGAATTCAAGCCAAATAGCCAAAACTCGAGCCAACGTTTGATTGAGGCCACCTGCAGGAATGACAAGATTTTGTCTTGAATGGTGGATTCAGGCTGTCCTACTGCATGCAGGAGGGAATATTCACTATAGCGAAGCAATGGATGCTCCATGCACAATTCTTCTCCTTCATCGCTGTCCTTAGGCAGCTGCAGAAACTCGGGAAAGGATAGATATGTCAAACATTGTAAGACAATTTCTGTGTGGGCATTCACAAATCTGTCCTTCTGACATCTCTCCAGATAGTCCTGTGTGGTGTAGTGGATTAGGCGAACAACAGAACCCATATCATCAACCGTCACAAGGCCAGCACAAGCAGCCAAGATCATATCTATGTCCAAGAAGTTCTCTGGATTCAGCCTGGTAGAGTTTGGTTCAATGGCTAATGCTTCTCGAAGCTCTCCCACTGCAAGTGGTCGCTTGACATGTGTGATCCAGGTGAGAGTTAGGTGGGCCAGATGTCTGTCATCTTCATTCTGGTTGTCAATACGGTCCATGGCTTCATCATAGGTGTTCTTCAAGCCTTTTGGCAGCTGTTCAAGAGCCTCTCGGACAGCTTTCACTGTGTTCTTTGTGCTAAGAGACTCTATATGCAGTTTGGCAAGCAAAAACCTGTAGGAGAAAATCTGAGCATGGTCCCTTAGGATGTGAAAGTACCTACATTCCATCTGCATTGTTGGTGATTTTGAACCTAATATAATCCTGTAGATCCGGGTGGGTTTGGACATGCTTGAATAGCTTGCGGGACTGTGAAATTTGCTTCTCAACATAATGTGCAATATCATCATCAGTTGCCCGGATCTCAACAAGCACAAGATCCTGGAAGAATGATTCCAGCTGGATATGGGGACGTGAAGTGATCATGAGATTGACAGCAGGGTGGAGTGTAGCCAAACAATCCATCAAGATGTTGTAGTGTTCCTCGGATATTCGTCCAGAGCATCGACGATGAGATAGACTTTGGATATTCAGAAACCACCATGTTCAGGGCCCTCTGCAAGTCATTTAGCGGAGGTCTGGTGTGCTTCTCATGATTTGCCTTGTAAAGGGCATGCACTGGGGCAGGTATGGATCTCCCTATAATAAGCTGCCTCCACAGCCCGCCAATGATATTTTGTGGTGTCTGGGAATTTGTTTCTTTGTGATTTAGATATATGCATGCAACACCAGACTCCTGGTGGTTGGACTGGAGGTGGTCAACCACCATGGATCTATGCATGAATGAGTAACTAAATTATCCTGCATCCAGACCACGCACGCGAGCACAGTTTTACCAGCTCCAGCTATCAGATGGGGCTCAGAAAACAGGTTATTGAATGATTGAAAGAACCCACGCATTCCACGGCACCACAGCACTGCTGTTCCAGCAGAGCACTCCCACTCTTTGAATTTGGTATCTGAAAGGAGCCAATCACCTGTCCCTGGCTGCCAATTGCTGAAAATGTCTAACTGTCGCTGGAAGAAGTTCAGTGGCGACATCCACTCAATCAGCTTTTCCCGATCAGCCTCTGTATCAAATGTCAACATAACTTATGGTACATGTCCATATTGTTGGACACACCTTCCAACTGGCGCTGCTGCTCTTGCGCAACAGCTGTTACAGAATGAAGAATACCTGGGTAACACAATTGGCACAATTGATACACTCCTCCACATGTACTCACGATCATGATCTTGCTGTTGTTCTTTGAAGAATTGTAAGCCTCCAGTTTTGAACAAGAAGGGTCGATTATGCTCACCATTGTGATCGGCCTGTTGTTGCTTATGAGCTGAGCTCACTGCAATAAGAATATCTAAAGTTTCCAATTGCCTGTTAGGCCCCTTTCTATTGCATGTACATATCACTCACCATTATTCCTCTTGATCTGGTGCTGACTGATGTCCCTGGTCCAGGGTTAGAACATATAACAGCTGTATGGAAGAATCACACCAAATGTCCACTGTCAACCAGGTATTGAGCAAGGACTTGAAGCGCTCCAGTTTGCTGAGATCCTCTTTGGCTTCCTCTTTTGACCATAGGCTCCAGGCCAGCGACTTTGACATCCTTCCCAGTGAACTGTCAGCCACTTTCAATTTCTTGCTGAAATGTATCATTGTATCCTCAAATTGGCGTAGAGGATCCACGATTTGTTGCATCCCAGTGGCTGAACTATTTGCCAGAATGCGCTGCTGCAATGCAGCTATGAGTGGCTGGAGGGATTGAACTTCAGAGAAGATCCGAGCTTGGTCTTTATGTGCATTGTGCAGATCCTTGAGCAGTACCTCTGCTTTCACAACAGTGTCAACAAGTTGGAGGATACTTGCGAGGAGTCCAATGAGTTCTGCCATGGTGGAAGAGAGTAAAGTGTGAGTGGGTATATTGATGCACCATATGGTCGTGCTACGGTCGAAGATCAATGCCACGCTGATTGGATGGCTACAGCTGCCAGGCAGTGACAGATGTACGCATCCATCATATTCAGTGCGGCAACAAATCACAATGTTGCTGTCAGAATAACTTTAGCTCCCCAAACGAGTTCATGGGAGTTGGACAGATAAGGCTGATGTGACTGAGCAGTAAGGAAGTATACTATTACCGATGAGGATCGAGGATCGATGACCTTCGAGGAACAAGGTTGAATCTGATCAAACGGTCAAACCAATGGGTGCAAAGAACAACGCATGTCATTTGACATGCCATCGACGAATCCATTTCACATCTAGTGCGACAGCTGACATCAGTTGAAAAATGTCCTTCACAGGGACAAAGGGTGCACGACGGGGGGACAAAGGGAAGGCTGCAGCCCCGTGGGGGTCCCGTGGTCCCTTCCGTTTGTCCCTCCTTAGTACCTCTGTATGAGCCACAACACTGTAGTAACGGATCCGAAATAGATGCATTGACAGCATGTCAAACGACATGCGTCGTTCTTTGACCGCGGTGTCAAAAAGATGGTGAGAACCTCTTTGAGGTCCATGCACTGAGGATTGATAACAGCCTCGAGCAGTCATATGCTGCGAGGAAAAGTGCTTCTACAATTTCATCACATGTTATTGTGGAATATGACTCCCCACATCAAGTCCGTCGACATTTTGTCGGTGACAACGCGGGTGTGAGAACAATTTTATCAGCGAAGAAAGCCAATAGAAGTCACATCGGCGGATGATGGAAACCAGCGCCGGGTAGAAAAGCGTCGTTTACAACAAGGATGACCAGTCGAAATCTCGTTGCTGGAAGAATTACAAACATTCACCGAGAGAGTCGGAGACAGTTCACTAGAAAAGGCTCCGTAGCGCGTGGTGCGCATCGGCATATCATCAAATTTGGCTTGAAGTGTGGATAGAATTCCATCCACCATACCCGACTTCCGCTTGACACTCTCACTCCTCCATATCGAACCAAAATATCAAGCTGAATCGCTTTCCTACCGCTTCCGACGGTTTCACAACTTGTGTGGAGAGAACAGCAAGGAAAACCCCATAGATACACTCGATAAGACAACCGCCCCATATGTACGATATGCGAAGGTGAAGACGAGGTGGAAAGGAGGGGGAAATATGTATGAATATACGAGATGTGTAGGTGCACGGGCATAAACACGAGATATGTATGTAGGTGCACGCGAGTGCAAATGGATAAATGCGCCAGTGCGTGAAGAGCCGGATCGCGACGAAGAGAAACGAGGCGAGTCCCCGAATAATCAGCGCAGAGTATGTAAGGGGGGCAAAGAGAAATAAATACGCAACACGCAGCAACCATGGAGGAATGAGGAACAAGGTTAGATATAGATACGGATACGTGTTAGCACAAGCACAATCAGACAGATACATGATGAGACCCAATAAGACGAAAAACAATAATAAGTGCCTGCTCGGGTGCACCGGCTATCAACCCATATAGATTGATTTTGCAAGTGAACACAGCCACATCAAGCCATATGGGATCATTTTGGGGATGCGGAGAGTGAGAGCGCGGAGACGAGGGAATCGGCGCGGACGAGATGATGTGGATGGCACGGAAGATGGGAGAGATGGCGCGGAAGATGAAGACCGGAGATGCGAGAAGAGAGGGAAGGAGGAAGGAGGACAGCGCGCGGGTGATGTGGCGCAAAGAAGTCAGCGCCCGAGAGGAAAGAAGTGAGTGGACGTGGACAGAAGATCCGGAGACAGCGGCGAGATAAGTGAGAGGGCGGTGTGTCGTGTGTAAGTGAAGACAACGTGGGCAAACGAGTGGATACAGTGGGATCGCCGACAATCTGCGTGTCATCCACATTTAACGCGCCCACGCACCTTCACATACAAAACACATCCATCCAAAGTGGATGATGACAACACGCCTAAGACGTGGACCGCCTCTGTGCCTGAGGGCGGCGCCAGTTCTGCTCCCACTCGACGAGCACGCGCGCGAATCCGGGGTTGGGCTTGGCGCACGCGCGCTTGCGCTTAACGAAGGCGAGCGTGGCGTCATAGCTCATCGCGTGGTTGCGAATGAGGTAGACGATGGCGATGCTGGGCGAGTGCGAGACGCCCTGTGGGTGCGCAACATGATGGACGAAGGTGGGTAAGAATGTCAAGAGCAACGGATCACACGGTCCGAATCATGATCATCAAAATGATTGGCAGCCACTCTGTCTTTCGCCACCATCGTCTCCAAGCACTGTCACTCTGGTGTGCAACTTCTGGGCTGATTTCTGACCTGCGTGCAAGTCCAAGTCTCTCATATGTTGAATACACGCGTCTGGTGGCTTACTTGATCAAATCCAGGGTATTACTTAGAATTTTCAATTTAGCGGACTTCCACAAGTTCTCAGATTGTCGGACATTGTCCGTCTTTAGGTCTTTCTGTCTTTCTCCCTCACAGTTATCTGACCAACACGAAAAATGCCTACACAAACTGATCAACCTTCGTTCAAGGCCCAAATCTCGTCTCACAGACCAGTTTAGCAATCGTCCCCAGGCCGACGCTGCAAATTTGGATTGCGTGCTTAATTTACGGCCCATGTTCATGGACCTCGAGTAGAATCTCTATTTATCACCTACCAACATTCGAAAGGTCAATCGTTCCTCAATGCCTTGCGGCTGGCACCTCGGATTAACACAGCCCCGTGGCTGTATCCAATCCAGCCGCATCATCGTGTCGTCCTACTGATCTGCACTCCTGTTTGAGACATCGTTATCTACAGTTTCAGCCGGCACAGTACCTCGTCCCTCTCTTCCACTCCTATGATGCAGAGCCTTGTCTTTAATTGCAGCATTCCTGTGGACTTGACATTTAGAGGATTGGCGTACGTGTAGCAATCTACACCCAGAACTGCTTAGCATCCTCCCCATCATTGGGGTTCTCCGAGAAAGACAAGCTTCTTTCAATGAGCTCGAGTTTGTTCTCATGACAGCGTTCGCAATTTTGCCTTCGACGCGAACATCGTTCTCAGCCAGAGCTGGTTGAACAACAGCAACACATTTATCCATTCTCTTCTAATGCATCCAGCACAGGAGCCAGGATTCGGAGGGACCACCACAGATCACACTACATAAACTGGGCTCCTGGACACAACATACTCATGTCGCACTCGAGCTTTTGGCCAGCCTCTCTTCGGAAAATTAGGGAGTACGCATCCCTGCCACCCATTGTTAACTGGCCCCACCGATGCCGATCTCCAGAGAACACGGAATCCCCAATACAGTCCATCTTCGAAAGGATTGTCCTCATCCTCGGTTCTCTCAACCTCTCCATGATGGCAGCTCTCGGAATTTGGCTCTGGAGCAATCTTCGGGATTTTCGGCGTCCATCATACCTTCTGTAAATCGACATCCTCCGTAGTCCTGAACTGATTTATTTTCTGTCTCCTGGACTCAATTTGATTGTTCCAATGGTCCTACTCCTGGCGATATTCATAGTCGACCGTGCTTGCGGGCAGCAGCCCATTTATCGGGCTCGAAATCAATTCAAATTCAAATTCAAAGTCCCGACGAGGTTCTCTACGTTGCGTCCAGACCGTCATATTCTCTGATATCCACCGAATTTTGAACCAAAATATCCAGCTAAAGGTCAAAAAGAGAAACGGAATCTCAGTAGCGCCACATTCGGGCACCGGGAGTCGAACCCGGGCCTGAAGAGGGAGTATGTATCGTACACCACACCCGAGTTGGGGCTTAGTTGCGAGGTCGAATAAGCCACTGACCTATCTACCCACTTGACAGGAGATTACAGTATTATTGAACAACTGTTCAGTCAGAGATATCCAAGTTTGTGCGGGGGAAGAATGCTGCCCACCTTGAGTTTTCGAACAAAAAGAAGCGAGCAGCGTCGGCAGTTCGGGTACCGGGAATCGAACCCGGATCTCTCCCTTCAATTCCATCTCTCTACCACGAAATAAGAGGAGGTAGTGTGTTCCGTACACCACGCCCCAGTCGAGGCAAAGATGACAGAAAATCGAAGTTTAAGATCAGAAAAAAAAAGCGAGAAGCTGGCTCATTCGGGTACCGGGAGTCGAACCCGGGTCTCTCCCTTTCGACCTCTCGACTTAGCTGAACAGAAGGGAGTGCGTTCCGTACACCACACCCGAATTGAGTGCTTGGGTTGGACCCTCCTCATACCACAGATGTTTGAACTAGCTTTTACAGCTTGAAGCCAAACAGACTTTACGAGAATCCCTTCATTCGAGCACCGGGAGTCGAACCCGGTTGTCTCCCTTTCATCCATATTTCTGCACATACTATTACCAGAAAGAGGAGTGTGTTCCATACACCACACCCGATTCTCTTCCCTCCTTTACATCCTTTATACTGCCCCAATTATAAACCATAATATCCGAACGCGGAAAAAAAGGCTAGAGAACATCTGGACAATTCGGGCACCGGGAGTCGAACCCGGGACTCTCCCCCACCCAAAGTAAGAGGAATGTGTGTGTTCCGTATACCACACCCGAGTTGAGGGCTTTGGTGGCATCCTACTGACATTCGAACGAGAAAATCCAGGCGACACTGTACCTTCACAAATACATATAACTGCCTTATTATAAATATGTAGGTGTGCAAAAAAAAAAAAAAAAAAAGCGCTGCACCACGAATGTCCCTCAATTTTCGCACCGAAACAGCAAGCTGAAGGCGCGCAAGGGAAAAAAGAAATTGATCCCAGCAGTCTAGTTCATACTGCATATGTCGGCAATTTTTTGAACCACAAAAGATTTTTGTTTGAAAAAAAATGTGGGAAGAGTGGACAGTTCGGGCGCCGGGAATCGAACCCGGGTCTCCCCTTCAACCCATTTTTAGAGATGCAGGAGAAAGGAGCGTGCGCCGTACACCACACCCGATTGAGTCCTCAGGTTGCACCCTGCATATACCACTAATTTCTACACCAAAATATCTGAACGCTGGAAAAAAAAGGTAATGGAGAACAAAGAAATTCGGGCGCCGGGAATCGAACCCGGCTCTCTCCTTCAATGAAACTTACCATGAAATCGCAAGCAGTGTGTTCCGTACACCACCCGAGTTGAGGGCCTAGCCGCGAGGTTGAATAACGCACCGATTTTCGACCCAACTCTCCCGTTGGCAGTTAAAACGCGGCAGAAAAACCAAAATCAAGGACCGAGGAATTCGTGCACCCTCTTCAGCTGCCATTCTGTGGCTGAGAAGACGAACCACGACAAATTGAATCGACTGTGAATGAGAAAGAGAACCAGAAGGAGTAGAAGACAGCCAAAACAACCTAATAGATACACAATGAGAGAAGACAGCGACAACGGCCCCATATGTACGATAACGAAGTGAGAAGTGCGAAGCGGAAATACGAGCGCGAAAACGCGCGAGATACGTGTGTATGAATGTACGCGAGCACGGGAAATGTATTTATGTATGGACGCGCAAGAGCGGAGGTATGGGAAGGGGAAGTGCGCGTGCGAGCATGAGATATGTGTATGAACGCGGAAGAGCGGGAAGTGCGCAAGAGGGAAAAGAAAACGCGAACGCGCAGCAAGGAAACACGAACGAGGAAGGAAACGAGGTTAGCTATAGATACAGATATGCAATAGCACAATCAGACGGGGAGAGATACACGATGAGACCCAATAACACAAGAGACGGATGCAGCGATGACGGCTGGATTTCGGCGCGGACGAGATGATGTGGATGTAGCACGGGGACGCGATGGATTTCGGCACAGATGGGAGGATATGCGAGAAGAGATGCAAGGAGAGGGTGCGGTGCGGTGTGGCGCAAAGAAGTGCGTCGACCGAAGATCCGGAGACAGCGGCAAGATAAGTAAGATGGCGAATTGATCGGCATCTTCGGCAGCACACCTCTTGCCTCTTCCTCTCCCAACTTTTCGCCGGCTTTCACGCCCTACTGCGACTGGGGGAGCTCGCCATGCCGACAACCCCACGTTGAGGGAACCCCCGGAAGTACAGCAAACGAACTTCTGCGGCCCTCCAAGCAACGTCCTACGAGTACTGGTCGCCAGCGCACAAATCTGACACCATGTTCGAGGGTAGTCACGTCCTCGTAACGTACTAGACTCGCAACCAGTCTGCCTACGCCATTCTAAGGCGGGGCTTGTTGCCGTGCCTATCTAGTAACGGACGCCGATGCCCCTATGGCCTTTCGCACGTATCTCGGCTCTCGAGACCGTCTCCACCCACTCAACCCCTAACTCTGGATCCTCAGCAACGGCAAGGTTCCAACACGTGCATTGTTCATGAGAAAGCTGCGCCACCTGTTTCCTGACACCGGCCAGTCCATGCGAGCAGGCGGCGCTACGGCATTGGGCGAGGACGGCGCCCTCTCACTGTCATCCTGGCGTCGGGCCGATGGGTCTCCAACACCCGGGCCTACATCCCGAAACATCCAGTTCTCCTACAGGCAATGCTACACTCGCGCCGCTGAGTTCGTGTCCTGCCTTCTCCATCTATATCTCATTTCAACACATATATTACCCTATTAGCCACATCGGCATCTCACTCCGTCTTCCAATTAACTCCCGAGCCTCGCCGAGGCTGCGTCTGCTAAAATTGAGCTCTTACGCTCAACGACGACTCCAATTAGTCGGGTTTAAAATGATGTTTACTCGAGTCTAATTGGAGGCAAGCCTTACGCATGCAATTCACCTACCTGAGTATTCCCACCTCTCAGGTCGCAAGCGGAATACGGGACAATACCTACCCCCCGGGGCGGAAGCGGTATTGTCTTACCGGTGGCCGAAAGCATGTCAATATTTCTAGGGGCCAACGGCCCAAGTATGCCTTTTGTGTCTCACCTGTCGCTCTGGTGTTTCACCCGCTCCGATATATATCCTGGCGAGACAAAATCGGCTCTTCGGCCTTTCACTCTGTCTCGCCGGGTACGAATTCCCTTTACTTACGTCAACGGACCTCTCTCTCACTATGTCTCGCCAGTTTGCTGTCTGCAATTTTTCTCTCCCACCCATATTCCATATACCCACACCTTTAGTTACTCGATTGTACGTCACATCGGCATCCCACTCTGTCTTCCAATTAACTCCCGAGCCTCACCGAGGCTACTTCTGCTAAAACTGAGCTCTTACGTTCAACAAAGACACCAATTAGATGGGTATACGACGTATATTCTATCTATCTGCCAGTAATCTGAATCCAGAGAATTCCCGAACTATGTCAAGTTGAACACTCGGAGTTTCAAGCAAGCTGTCAACTACACTACACGCAACACGGCAGCCCCAGACCAAACGCAGGTTCGTCTCCACAAAATCCTGGGCCCTGCTTCCTACTTGTGCTCCATATATATATACGACATTCTCACTCATCTAATAATGATCATGGACCTCGAAAAGTTCTTGTTCTTGCCTTGAGGGCTACAACTTCTAAGTAATTTTCGAGGGTACACTATCTACAAAAAATCCTGATCCAAGCCTGATCAACCTTAGTGCCCATCTACAAAACTCAAAAAATGTACCACTGCTTCCAAAGTATCTGTTACCTCTGTGACGTCGAGCATACATACATTCGGAGTCACTCCTCCACCTTCAAATGTGGTTTTTTGATGCGCCTAACAGGGCATAGACTGGTATAAGTTTCTCGCGGTACCCGACCTTGTCACCATGTAGCTCTCGATCTCAGATTCAGCAAGGTTGGCCCATATTGTTCAAATTTACCGTTTATGGGGTGTTTCCACTGGTAGAGTTTCTCGGGGTACCCGACCTTGTCACCAAGTAGCTCTCGATCTCAGATTCAGCAAGGTTGGCCCATATTGTTCAAATTTACCGTTTATGGGGTGTTTCCACTGGCAGTTTTTCTCCCCAAAGCTCTCTCTAATCTGTAAACACTCGTAAAACAATACAGTGCCGGGTCGGCGCCGAGGGGGTGAGGTGGCGAGCTCGTGCGGCTCAGGGGTCTTCTCGGCATGTGGGTGATGATATGGTCGTCGTCTCGTCGTGGAATTTGAGTCTATGTTCAACGGTTCAACTTCAATCTAGCAGTGACCCGTGCTTCGTTACGTGGGAATGTTAAAATCTAACATTTTCATTTTTCCTGCTTGAAAAGGCTTGAAACTGCCACTCCTCGTCAACCTCCGGTTGACTCGTCGTGGCCCAGTGGCGCGCACACAGAACAGTCAAAACTTCATCCTCCCTCGTCACATATCCCCAGGCCGCCGAAATTGCATTGCTCCGCGCCAGTGTTGCCTCCCTCGCTTCCCAGGCTCATACGACCACGAACCTCTACCACGAGACACAGCGGCTGCTCATGAAGGCCACTATCCACTTGAATACCATCCTCACAGTCGCCGAGACCGAGAACGAGCGCGGTTTGGAGGCCGCCCTCATAGCGGCTCGCGCTTTCGTTCAGCAATGTAAGTCCTTTTCACTTTGACCCGAATACTTTTGTTCGTCGCGACTGAGCTATCATCTAAACAGTGATGGATGGTAGTCGCGACTGACGCGTTGACATTCAATTGTGAGTCCTGTGCTTTCTGCTTCTGTTCCACGCAGTATCTGATGTGTTGCTGGGCGATAGATTACATAGGCGTAGTACAACTTGATGTGCCTTGTATTCCATCATTTCCGGCGTCCCCAGTCCCCTTCGAACGTTCTTCGCCTTTCTTTTCCTTCACTCACTTTACAATCCGTGAAGAAATACTACAGATCGAGTTACATACTGTACTTGAAGGCCGTTGTAGGATAGGCCAAATAGAGCGATGAAATTCGATACGGAGCAACGTTAACTCATATTCAACTTTATGGCGGAAAACCGGTGCTGTGACATGCTGCTTTACCTTGCACACGAAATTCCAGGGGAAAAATTGCAGGACTGGTAGATCGCGCGTTTGGAGACGCTCGGTCTCAATATTTTCCGCCTAACTAGGAAATTTACACATCACACGACCAACTCCCACATCAAGTCACTATCTGCCAGCACAGGATATCATCTCTTCCAACGTTGAGCATGCGCGACGTGACACACAATGCTGTAATTGTGGTGCTACAGGGGCTCTCAGTCCAGGAGGCACTGAATTTGGTCAGCCCGGGATATTGGAGAAAAGTCGAAGAATTCCACACCACGATGCGAGATCTACCACCGTGTGGCTTGGCCATTATTTGTGAAAATGTCTGTCGCATGGATTGTTGACTGGGTAGGGTGACGGGAAGTTATGAGTGGAGTTTGGGGACCAGTCGATATTTTCTCTGCTGGAATCGACCCGGTTGATAATTGTGCCTCTCATGCAACAAAAAAAAACCAGGAAAATAGTTGCATTAATTAAATCGGACTTCCCCGAGATGCCCGAGATGCACCATAATTGTTCATATACAAAGATCCGGGCAAACCCAAGCGAGCAAAGCTTGGGTGAGTGGTGAACCTACTTGCAAGGAGGCACATGCTTGTCCACATAAATATGAATAGCGCTGTAAGAGGTCAGACAAGAATTTCCAAAATTATAGCTTTATACAGCACCCCGCGCAGCGGCGAAACGAATTCGTTCTGCCATGCGAAGCAATGGCCCTAAAGCCCAAGTAAGACACGGAGGAAATGGTAACTGAAAGGAGAAAGATGTTGATCAGTACGAGAGGAAGACTTGAGGAAGCCGAAAAGGATTCGGCTGAATGGAGGAAAGGGTAAACACAGACAAAGAATCGCGAAGCATTTCGTTAAAGAACGGTTAATTTTAGCACAGCGCGCCAAATCTGACACGGAAGCGCCTAATCTTATTAGACACGGGCGTCAATAATGAAATTGTTGAATTACGGTAATGAAAGTCGAAAATGTATGGACAGCAACATGAATGGTGATAGGTATTCTCAATGCGATGAGTAGTGACCTGGTAACATTCCAAACTAGAAACTATTTTCACGCGACATCCAGGGCATTCCAGCATTGACTGTGATAGAGATGATGATCGATATCGTGCCAAAGTTTCGGAGCCCTTCTCGAAAGGCAACGTGGATTCCGCGTGGCGCTCACCGTATTAAGTCCACTCTCCTTAGTAACTCCCACTTGCCCACGGAGGTGAAGAACATTCAGTATGCCTCACCTGTGGGTTTGAACACTGTTCCTAATAAACTGTGCACTCAGTAGTTTACAGCATCCATCTTCACGGCAAGTATTATTTGTACATTTAATCCCAACCACTTATCATCGCTCCCGCACAGATATTGAAATCAAATCCCTGTCCCATCCGCACAGCGATCTCCCATCGGGCATGCAGATGTCTGTACAACTCATCGTCAACCAGCGTATCTTTCTACAAACAGTACTTGTGGACCCGCTACCATCCAAGGATTGCTGGAAACTCAAGCTTGATTGTAAAATGTGGGTACATGGTCCCTCTTCAGAATATCCATTGCGAATGATTTCCTACCACAGTCCAGAACATGCCGCTACTTTCTTGCTGGCGATAATACATCATACTAAAACTCAAGGTACCCGACTTCTTAGCTACGTCAGAGTAGGAAACAATGAGGCTCTCATGTCTGGGCAACAAAAAATCTGTATGTATGGCCATTTGTATTTGAAACGTTCCTGGTAATTAAGAACCATGATACTGCAGCTTTGTGCCTGAACCTTGCAAAAGTCAACTTTGATGGTCCGTCACTCGCACTGACAGCCAATGTCTCTGTCTGCCACATAGAGTCAAGCAATAGAATTGATATTCCTGGAGATCCGAGTGAGATACATTTAACTTTGACCTGGATATTTTCTAAGCCTCGCAAAGTTACCTCTCTTGACAGGAGTTTGCAAGTGCTGGGAATCACAAATCGACTAACAGACATGAATGACGAGTCAAAAACGGAAAATCAGCCCGATGCTGGAGGTTTTCGGCCATGCATGAGAGAATTCTTTTCCTACCTCCTACAGATGACCAGCGGGGAAAACTTCTTGGCTTACTTGGGGCCATTGCCTTGAACTCTTGGAAGTCATCACAAAGAGTGCACCATCTGAACCAGGCAGTCTGTGCATATGAAGATGCAGTACGGGACTGCCCCGCAAATGCCATGGACATGGCAGTTCTCAGTGTTGCCCTACTCCATCGTTTTGAGCAACTCGGTGATATCAATGACATCATGAAAGCAGTATCAACACAGAGAGAGGTGGTTCATATTACTCCAGATGATGACATGGAAAAGCCCCACAGGTTGAGCAGTCTTGCAAGTGCTCTGCTGAGTCGCTTTAAGCAACTCGGCAACCTTGAGGACCTCAAAGAATCCATATCGAAGCAGGAAGATGCCATTCAGCTGACTCCAGATAGTCACCCTGACAAGCCTGGTTGGCTGATTGATCTTGGGAGTTCTTTGCTGACAAGATTTCAGCAACTTGGTGATCTTGGTGACCTCAATGAGTCCATCTCAAAGCAGGAAGTTGCTGTTCACATGACTCCAGATGGTCACGCAGATAAGCCTGGTGGGCTGAACAATCTTGGCATTTCCCTTCATGCTCGGTTTGAGCGACTAGGTGACCTTGATGACCTCAACAAGGGGATTGCAAGACAGGAAAATGCTGTCCACCTGACTCCAGATGGTCATCCAGATAAGCCTGGTATGCTGAACAATCTTGGCACTTCCCTTCATGCTCGGTTTGAGCGACTAGGTGACTGTAATGACCTCAACAAGGGGATTGCAAGACAGGAAAATGCTGTCCACCTGACTCCAGATGGTCATCCAGATAAGCCTGCTAGGCTGAACAATCTTGGCACTTCCCTTCATGCTCGGTTTGAGCGACTAGGTGACCTTGATGACCTCAATGAGGGCATCTCAAATGAAGAAGAGGCAGTAAATCTGATGGCAGTTGATCACCCTGACCAGCCTAGTATGCTGGGAAATCTTGGGAGTTCCCTGCGTACACGTTTTGAGCGATTGGGTGACCTTCATGACCTCAATGAAAGCATCTCCAGGTGTGAAGTTGCTGTTTGTCTGACTCCAGATGGGCATCCTGACAAGCCTGGTAGGTTAAGCAATCTTGGCACTTCCCTACGTACTCGCTTTGAGCGGCTTGGTGAGATTTGTGACCTCAACGAATCCATCTCCAAGCACAAAGATGCTGTTTCTCTAACTCTAGATGGTCACCTAGATAAGCCTCGCTGGCTAAACAATCTTGGAAATTCTCTTCATGCTCGCTTCAAGCAATTTGGTGACCTTGATGATCTCACCGAAAGTATCTCAAGGAAGCAAGATGCGCTCCAGCTCATGCCAGATGGTCATCCAGAGAGGCCTAGGTGGCTGAGCAATCTGGCCAGTTCTCTACGTACTCGATTTGAGTATCTTGGTGACTTTGGTGATATTAATGAGTGCATATCAAAAAGAATAGATGCAGTTTACCTGACTCCAGATGGCCACCCAGATAAGGCTACCATGCTTACCAATCTTGGGAATGCTCTTGAAATTCGCTTTGGTCAACTGGGTGACCTTGGTGACCTGGATGAGTGCATCTCAAAGCAGGAAGATGCTGTCCACCTAACACCAGATGGTGACCCAAATATGGCAGACAGGCTCAGTAATCTTGGGACTTCCCTGGAAAGTCGCTTCAATCGACTTGGTGACCTTGATGACCTTAATAGGTGCATCTCAAAGCAGGAAGATGCTGTTCACCTCACTCCAGATGGTCACCCAAACAAGGCATACATTCTAACTAATCTTGCTGTTTCCTTCGTCACTCGCTTTGAGCGACTTGGCAACCTTGATGATCTTAATCAGGGCATCTTAAGCCAGGAAGAAGCTCTTCAGTTGACTCCGAGTGGTCACATTCACAAGCCTCACAGGCTGATCAATCTTGGTGATTCCTTGCTAAGTCGTTTCAAGCGACTGGGTGACCTTAGTGACCTCAATGAGTGTATCTTAAAACAGGAGGATGCTATGCATCTGACTCCAGAGGGGCACCCAAATATGCCTGCTTCCTCAACAATCTTGGGAATTCCTTATTATGTCGCTTTCAGCAATCCAGGGACCCAGATGACTTTCAGACCGGAATTAATCAGTACATGTCTGCTGCTTGTTCAACTACAGGTCCAGCACATATGCGATTCCATGCAGCCTCAATGTGGGCACTTGGTGCCCAGTCGTTACAACATCCCTCCCTTCTCAAAGCTTATCATACAGCTCTTGACCTCCTCCCAGAAGTAGCTTGGCTTGGGCTATCCATCACAGACCGTCACCACTGGATCATCAAGGCAGGTTCAGTAGTCAGGAATGCAGCTGCAGCTGCAGTTTCTTATGGTCAGCTAGAGAAGGCCGTAGAATGGCTTGAACAGGGCTGCTCAATAGTCTGGGGCCAGTTACTCACACTGCGAACACCAGTTGATACACTCAAGGAGAAGTATCCTGAGCTTGCCAATGAGCTCATTCTTCTCTCGGTCCAGTTAGAAGGGGCCACTGCCAGAAAAAATGATCCACAGTTAAACATTTCTGGAAATCAGCAGTCTATTAGGTCAGTTGCAAAACAGGCACATGAAAATGCTCACAGACGAAATGTGCTTCTGAAGAGGATCCGAGGGTTCAATGGATTTCACCAGTTCTTGTTGCCAAAGAGTATTTCTGAACTTTGGCCAGCCATCAAAAAAGGACCTGTTGTATTCCTCAATGTCAGTCTAGATTCCTGTGATGCTTTGGTCCTCTGCCTTGGTAATGGAGTCATACATGTGCCACTTCCGGCATTCACTCCAGATCATGTGAAGATGTTGACGCAGTCCCTCCAACATCTCATGCCTTATATGGGCCGTGGTGATATGGAAAGGTTGTATGGCTGCCGTGAGGGTGGTTCAACATCCCTAGAGGAGGATTTTGCATATTTCTGTCTGAGCTCTGGATCAGAGTTGTTAAGCCTGTCTTGGATGCTCTTGGCATCACAGTAAGTTTTCTCACTCAAACTACATAACTTCAATACTTTAACCATTTTTATAGACTCCGGCCAAAAAGAATTGGAGCGTATCTGGTGGTGCCCCACCGGTCCTTTCACTTCATTGCCATCCATGCTGCCGGCCTTTATGGAAAAGAAGATCCTTTTGGCTCCAGGCTGTCCGACTTTGTGATTTCTTCCTATACACCCTCGTTGGCTGCCCTAATACAGGGCTTTCGTCCTAATTCTCAGTCACAACACGGACTTCAACTGCTTGCTGTGGCTCAACCATCTGCTATTGGACAGAGTCACATTCCTGGGACTCGAGAAGAGATAAATCAATTCAACAATGTGCCTTGGGCAATATTCCTGTGCTCCTCTTGGTGGAACATGAAGCAACCGTAGCAAAGGTTGAGGAGGGGATGAAGAAGTCTGCGTGGGTTCACTTTGCATGTCATGGTGTACAGAACATATCCACCCCAACTGAGAGTGCCCTGCTCCTTGCTGGAAGTTCACAGTTGACGCTGTCGAGAATTATCCAACTCAATCTTCCACATGCCGATTTCGCATTCCTTTCTGCCTGTCAAACCGCCACTGGGGACAAGAAACTCCGAGAAGAGTCTGTCCATCTTGCAGCTGGCATGCTGGTAGCAGGATACCGAGGTGTCATTGCGACGATGTGGTCAATAATGGACAATGATGCACCACAAGTGGCTGAGGATGTTTATAGACATTTATTCAAGACATCACCACCCGATTCGACTCGGGCAGCAGAGGCATTGCATCTGGCCGTTCAAAATCTTCGTGAAGGTTCTGGAAGAAAGAAATCATTCTTCCATTGGGTGCCATTTATACATGTTGGTGTTTAATTCGGGGAACACCTACAATGCAATGCAGACTGAGCATTGTGTTACTGTATGAGAGTCATCTAGTATGAACAGTGTACATTTGGAAATGGTGCCGAAAGTATTTATGTTGTAGTTGAATTTTGTTTTTGATATGTTTCCCTAAATTCGACGTTCATGTTTTTCCTCCAGAGCTCTCTCAGTAAATAGGTATTGCAGTCTGTCATCAAACTAGTTTAAGACACCTCTACCTGCCATTGAGTATCTATTCTCGCTGAAACTTAACAATATTTGATGGTCTTCAACGCTGAAGTACTGGTTGAATTTCGTGAATCTGTTCCTTGTCACAGACTTTATGCTATTCGATCCCGGAAAGTTATAAATCAGTGGCATGGTAAATCACCTAAACGGTACGAATGGGCATGCTGAGTGATATGTACTCCAAAGAATTCCCTGAGACACAAGAGAATGAAATAAACCTGAAAAATGAGCCAATACGGGAAGAACCAAGTGTTAATTGAGCAGCCCAATGATTGAAACCGACCAAATCACTCGAGCTATAGAATAGATAATATGGGCTACGGATCGTCACGTTCCAATGAACCCGACTCATATATGAGGGTAGTATAACTTACGGCTTCTCAATTCGGCAGAGAGCGATGCGGGAGAGTTACTGAGAAACAACCTTGTGTGGAGGTGTCCCGACTAGCGTATTACATCGAAATCCGGCGGGAGCTTCTGAAGTTCCGTTGTCCGGGAGTTAGTGTGGTTGGCAGAATCCTGCCATTCTGCCATTTGGCCTGGCAAAATGGCAGGCAGAATGGCTCAATTGAGGTTGCTCTGGCAGAATGTGGCAAAACTCGTGGGAACTATGGGGAAAATAGCATTTTTCCAACTGTTTTGCGGTCGTTTTATGACTTTTGATTGTAATGGTGAGGTTGGGAAGGAATATTGCTCAGATTCAAAGCCAGTTTCAGCCTGCAGCCTACAGAATAGTGACTTTGTGGCACATCAGAACAGAGACGTGTGATTTGGCAAGTTGAATCTTGGAAAGACTTGTCTGTAGGGTGCCTGGAATGATTTACACAGCTGTTTAATGCTGTGGAAGATCAATCTGATGCAATCCACATTTAGGAAGCCTCAAAGAAGCCTCAGAGATATGAATATGGTTTAAAATGCAAGGATTGATGTGCCAATTCTGCCGGCAATCTGCCCTGCTATTCTGCCATTGTGCCTGGCATCTGTTGACTCGAATTAATTTAATTATCCTGAGACCCGGTTCCCGGAAATATCTAGACGATCCCAGACAATCCAGACACTGGGATCCGGAGTGGGTGGAGATTTGGAATCCCTTTTTGCAACACACCAGTGAATGTCAACCAATACAAAGGTTAACTGAACTGTGGAATGTTCGAAGGAATCGAGTAAGCAACATACTACGTACCTAGGCAAGGCTCGGTAGCGCTGGTGCGCCTCTGTACAACCTAAGTGCTGGTAAGTTGCCAAGCAGATGTACCCCGTTCGATTCGGGGCCGAGCTGTGTGCAGACGTCTAAATCGTTTTTTTTTCCGTCTATTTAATTATCCTGAAATCCAGTCACCGGCAATATTCAGAGGGTACATCTACTGTTGGAAATGACCACTCTTAGAGCACTCAGAGATTCGGGACTCTGACATGAACCAAGAAACCAGTGAATGTCAAGATCTCAACCCGAAACAAAGCTCACTGAGAGATGGTGGGTAGGTATAGCCAACATCCCGAGTCCAGAAGAAAGGCTCGGTAGCGTTTGTGGCGCATCTGAATACCATGTGTGCATGGTGCCACAACTTCACATCAGAAATGCCTGTTCGACTCAGGCCCGAGCCGTTGGACTTGTAGGTGAACTGTGAACTGGTGTGAGGAATTGAATATAGGCAACGTACCACGCACCAGAGAAACGCTCGGTAGCGCCGGTGCGCATCTGCATATCGTATATAGATTGAAGCAGACACGCCTGTTCGACTCAAGCCCGAGCCGTTGGTCTTCTGCGAGGGTTTTTTCTTTCTGGTCACTCCTCAGTTAATATAGCACACGCGAAGAAAAATACGAGGTATAGCCAACGTACCAAGACCTGAAGAAAGGCTCGGTGGCGCTGGTGCGCGTCTGCAAAGATTCACAGGTCGAAAAAGTCACAGTTTACGCAGATGTCCCGTTCGATCCGGGGCTGGGGCATAATTCGTGAGAGCGCAATCGTGTTTTTGATTTTATTATTATTTACCATTAGTTTATGGGTGGGGTCTGAGATCCGCGGTTGAGACTGCAGGCTTCAGGTCCGGGGAGGTACATAGATGAATGGACAGTTCGAATCAGTCGCATCGAACTGAGTTGAACAGTCAATCAATAATCTGAAACCCTCCTTTGGAGCGATTAATTAATGTTGGACATGGGCAGGACGGATCAGAGGGATCATAGGGAAACTGTTAATGAACACCAGTCGGGACCTGAGTCGAAGTCGAAGTACCTGAGTGGAAGTGGACACGATGTAACAATGTTCCTGGCGCGCGCGTGGGAGCTAATCCTATCGATGGCGAATTGGATCCACGGCATCGATGGCAGAGAAGAACGTTGAAAGCTCCCGGACTCGGCGCGCAGAGCCGGGCAGGATGCACGGAATGACGAGTTGGACTAGCCAAGCCGAGGCCAGCCGAGACCCTCAAGTCGAAGGAGCATGAGCGGAGATGTAGCCCAAAGCAGCATAAGATGCGACCGAAAGCAGTATAAGAACAATGACATCTGATCCAATTGACATCGCGAACAGTGACTCCCAATTTCCGTTCAGTTGAATTTCGCGGATGTGAGACACAACTTTCGCATTTAAAACTTGAACTCTGATTTAGACAGAATTCGGGGGCACAACTGGGACGTTGGGCCGACACACCGACCTTCCTATTTGGGAAGTGCCGGCAATCACGGCAGGTCCGACCCGTATCAGAGCCGTCGCTTGTCTTCCCATTGTTTCTGTCATTAGGCGCTCTTCAAGACAAACAATGGTAGGAAGGTCCGTATTAAATTCATTGAAGTATTAACTACCACTAATCTAATGTGGCGCAAAGGACTGGTGCCGTTTCT
>JARJLF010002595.1:0-33821 GCA_029378395.1 Mycena leptocephala | reverse complement strand
CACTAGGACTTAGGATCCCATGCGCCCAACAAGAGAACAGAAATCACGCACGATATGAATAGTTTCTCCTTCAACTCTCACATGTTCTCAAAAGTACCGCACTCTAAAATGAACATCGGGCGAGTGGTCGACGTCTCGGTTGCTCCATTCTCGAGGAGTCTCTCCGTTCTCCCTCATTCCCCTTGCAAAATCAAACCGCTCCAGCTCATCCACTCCTCTTGAACAGTCACAGGTATGTTGATTATTCTGCGTCTTTCCCCCGAATATTTGGACATTTTCCAACTGACTGGAACACTAGCGTTCTCGATGCCAACGTAGCATGCATGGGCAACAACTGATAATTACTGGATAGCTGTCATCGCCTACTCTATGCCGTCAAGAGCGTACACTCCATGCCTACCCTGGCAGTGGTGTCCTCATGACGCATTTAACACGCTTTCAACAAACTTTCACCCTTCACGAGCTTTTACCTTAAAGGATGGCCAGTCGTGCGTGTTGGACCGCATGCGCGGCCAGTTTGATATAGAGGCGGTGGATCAGTCGTGCATTAATTCCATCCTCTGTACGGCTACTAATTTCTTGCTCATAGAGCATGTGTCCCATTTGCAACAAATCGAGCCAGCATAACCATGAACCGCGGTTCTGTACGCGTTCCGTGGCCACCTGTTGTGGGCTGACTTTGGTGATGTCAGACTAATTTCCCGGCCGGCGGACAGTTTCAACAGTTGTACCAATTACTGTAAACTTAAAGTACCCGAGCGAAGAAATACGCCTTGTGTAATGTTTTTCTTGTTTGTTACAGATGGGTTTGGTTCGCGTTGGTCATGACCTCTGAAAGGAAATAGAAAGAAAACATTGGCATTATCTCTACACGTGATCGTGTCGGTCACGCAGCCCAATGGCTGTGCAGTCCTATTTCCTTTTTAGGCTGCACTCGCTATTGCATGAAGTCGTTTTGCGTGTCTCGAGAACATACGAGGAAATCATTTTTAGGTACATTTACATGCTCCCCGTATGCCTACAGTACAAGTCTAATTTTCTACAACTTTTCCCGTATTTTTGTCTATGGATTTTCGAAATTTCCAGGCCTTTTGAAGCCCAAGTCCAAGTCCAAGCCTCCGCGCGGTCAAAAACTGGCGCCTCGTCGGGAGCGCCGGGCGGGCGTCAGAAGCCAGTGTGCGGTACACTTTCGGCTCGTTGCTGGTGGCCAGCACCGCAGACGGAAGGAAACGGCCGAAATACGCGCGCGCGGGGAGCGAAGGCAGCAACGTGGGGGCTCCGAGTCAACGGCGAGTGAGGGAATGCTGCAGAGGCGCACGCCTGCGGGGTCGACGGGGGGCGGTGTCGGGGTCGCTGGTGGGCTGGAGTCCGCGGCGCTGACGACGCTTGGACCAGATGACACGGAGGATGGCAGTGAGGAGGGAGGGGAGGAAGTCGGGGAGGGCGCACGGGAAGCAAATGAGAACAGGTAGGAAGAGAAGGAGGATGATGATGATGACGGATCGAGGACGAAGGGGGTGAACTTGAGCGGCTGAGGCGCGTGAATGGGGAACGTGGGTCTCGGTGTCTCGCATTCGCCCGTTGCAGCCGCGGGAGCGGCGACGGCCCACTCAAGCGTCATGGAAGTGGCAACGGGGAAGTGCGGGAGCTGGATGCACGGCGCAGGTGAGGGGAGAGTGATGGGCGGCATGTCCTCCAGCGAGAAGAACTCGATATCGTTCACGGCCTCGCGGAACTGAGCGAGCGTAGGGCGGCGGAGCGGGTTCATGTGAAAGCAGCGCTTAAGGAGCGAGCTTGCCGGGCGTGTAATCTCCAGGGCTTTGAAGAGGTAATTGTCGTCGACGCGGAACGCCGCAAACCCAGGGTCCGTTATCTCTGCGGAGAACCACGGGAGACGGCCTGAGATCATGTTCGTGAAGATGACGCTGAGCGCCCAGAGGTCGCTGTGGCGCGTGGAATAACAGCCGTTGGCGTATGCGCGATCAATTGATTCTAATTGCAAGAAGTCAGCGACGCGTAAAGTAGGAGAGTGGGACAGAACGCACCAGGGCTCATGTAAAGTCTACTACCACATCCAAACTGCGTCGAAACGGCGAGCTGCGTTGCCAAACCAAAGTCGGCCAGCCGAATATCCGTACCAGCGGAATTGCAGAGAATGTTTTCAGGTTTGATGTCCCGGTGATATACGCTATTCCTGTGACAAAACTCGACTGAATCGAGGAGCTCTCCAAAAGCCTGCTTGATCAGAGTCGGGTTCCCGCGAAAGCAGAGCCGATCGATCATCGCGCTGAAGAAGTCGCCACCAGTGCAGAGTTCAAGGATGACAAAGACAAACTCGTCGGTGGTGAATTGACGGTGGAAGGTGATGACGCGGGGTGGCCGCTGACCATGCGATGTACAATGAGCTCGCTCTCCTGTATCTTAGCGTCGCGGGTCCCAGGCTTGTACTGGGGCATACATTTCACCGCATAGTAGGCGAGATCATCTGGCGGGGAGGTGGTGTCGAGTGCCTTATAGACCTTGCCGTACGAGCCGGATCCAAGGAGACACAATAGCTCGAGTGATCCATCGTCAATGAACTCTCCTGTAAGATCAGGGAGGATTTGGGAGGCGGAGGGATGCATGAAGATGAGGGAGGGTTGTAGAGCTTGGACGATGTAAAAAAGACGAATTTAAGGATGCTAGAGGTCAACTGTAGCAGAAAGAAGATGGGCATAGAGAGCAAGAGGCGAGGAAAGGAGAACCCAGAGTTCCACATACTGAAGACCAAGAAAGGAGTCAAATTTGCTTCCGAAGTGAGACCAGTCACAGAAGCGTCCTCGAGCGACTTAGAACCCGCGCATACGCTGAAGAAATACATTAAAGGCGGGATTCCGTCATCAGCGAACACCAGATGCAGCGCGCAAAAGAGTTTGAGCATTCGTCTGCGATATCGTGCATGGAAGAGGAGTACTGCTTGCACATGTTATTTGCTGGGGCCAAAGACACCTGTCGCGATCACGTGGCTCCCATAAGTACGATTTACTGGTAACACGAAAACCAACAAGGAAGATCGCGTTCATCTCAGTGGTTTTTTTTTCTTTTCGAGTAGGCTCCGGTTCTGCAAGACAGGGCCCAACTTGAACTTGGACCAACATGTACACCACACACTTGCCACACACGGCACTTCAAGCACTTGCCACAGCACGCTTCGCTGAGTCAGCTCATGGCATGTAAATATTGCGCAGCCGTTGCCTCGTCAACAAAAAGGAACGGAATACTGACCCCATAGCTGTGCAGGAGCTGCTTACTGTAACATTGCATCGGCTTGAGCTCGGCTTCAAGTTGCTTCACTGGAAAGATGATTTGAAAACCTGCATTTTGGATCATACGGCGCTGAGCGGACTCGCTGCGGAAGTCAAATACTTTTTCGTCCAGGAAAAGCCCTTTGTAGCTCGTTATGGCACTACCATCGAAAATTTACCAAAAATATAAGATTTTGCGTAGGAGTACGACTTTTACGGGTCTTTTTCGTCCTCGAAAAATGAGTGCTTTTCCCCAAAGGAAAACAAGGGAACAAAGGAAGTTCCTTTGTTTCTCCTTTGTTCCTACTTTTTACATAGAGGAAAATTAAGCCTTTTCCAGGGTGAAAGAACTAAAGGAAAAGGCGGCATCTTTCGTGAAATTTTACATTTTTGGGAAAATTTCCTCGCTAGTTTGTATAACGAGTTACAAAGCCGTTTTCCCAGATGAAAAAGTATTTGATCCGCGCAGTGACTACTGATGTGGATGCGACTCCGGGACGCATTGGATTCTCCCCCGCATCTAATTCGACACCGTCCCACCGGAGAGGTGTTCGCTTGTCGACCACTCTTCCGAGATCTACAAATTAAAATGCGCCAATCTACAACGAGTCTCGATTCACCGGCTTCGTATTGGATGCAAAAGCAATCCCTCTGCAACGGCCCGCTCGTGGTTGATGGAATGTCTGTTTTCCCCGCCCAGTGGTCGTATTTTGTGAGGTCTGTGAACGCCTCTCCAAATATCTAGTCTGTCACAGACAGACGCTACAACAATATTGGTGCTCGTACCTCGCATGTTGTACCAAATATCAGATATCTTGAATGCGGAGCTCACAAGGCATTCCACATTATTGATAGCCCCATATCGTTGGTGTCACTGCGCCTCACATGTTTCTCTGATTCAACGTCTGGCTGACACCGAACCACTGTGCTTCGATATCTGTAACCCTTTTATTAGGCTCCATACCAGTACTAAGTGTGCGGGGTATTTCCCACGAGTGAACGCGCGAACTATGGGGCGCATTCGTCAATATTTCCCTGGCACTTACATATCTGACGACGGCACTGATTACTACCCCCAGTGGTTTGAACTAAGCTAAGCGGCCACGCTGTGACCTGGCCGCGTGTCAGCCGCTACGTTTCACAAAATATCACAGAATACCACTGCCAGGGTTTGACTCTTTCCCTGGCTCTCCGGCTTCGAGCATCGGTCCTCTCGCAGACCCTACTCCCTCAGTTGCGAAATATTGACTTCGATACCTTTCATCTCGAAACACTTAAGGACGCGACGGTGCGCAATGATTGCGTAAAAATTCGAGAATGGGAGTTGGTTCCTTATCCTACATTCTTTTGGAGCTCTTTAGTAGTCTCTGCCACAATGCCGGGTATTATTTTCATTGTAATCTATATGTACTATACCGTATCAGCGTAACCAGGATTTAGGATGTACTGATTAATGCGCTGCACAGGTATTTGGCAAACCTCGGTTGGATGATATGTAGATCCTTCGGGCCTACAGGACCGACCATACGCCCATATCGATTAGTGCATACTATTTTCGATCTAAGTTTGAATCCGACACCGGATATATGCTACCGGCATCGATATGATTCGGAAGAAGTGGTGGGTGATGTGAATGTAAACATCTGCAGAAGGTGCAGTGACCTTAGTCTACGAAGGTGACGACGCGGATGTTTTACGAGGACCCAGACTGATCCAGGGTGTTCAAGGTTCAGGTACCTGATTATTGAGCTGTTTTAATTACGAGAGAACTCTCTTAGCTACAGGTCATGCGACCACTTCAAAGAAGACACCGAGTCCCACCCTCGCCGAACAAACCAACTGGAGGAGGGGACCCGAGTTCTGCAGAGATCCCGCCTGTACTCCATGAGGTCATCCCGGCGTGCGCAGGACGTATGGTGCGACGCGACATCGATATCCCCAGATTATTTGAACATCATCTCCTCGGTATTCTCTCGCCAAACAAAAAATCAGTGGCGAAGATCGGAGTTCAGAAATTCCGGCCATACGCCCTATGGCAGCGCTTAGTATCCCGCGACATCCGACGTAATACATCATCCGATTAAGTAGTTGAATATACAGCAGTTACATAGCACATTATTCCCTAAGCCCGCCTTCGGGGATCGTCGCCCTCAAATAGCAATTGTCCGACGCCGAGCCCAAAACGCATCTCCATCCTTCTCAGTTGTCTGCGCTATTCCCATTGAGACATAGAAGACCGAAGAATGCGGGAGCCCTCGGGCTAGACCACAGGATACGTTCCGGATCCATTACGAACGATAAGAACCACAGACCTAACCACATTTCCTGGAAATGCATAGCGATTGGCCCATGAGAACCTATATTTCGGATGGTTAATCCCCGATTTGGATACGGCGCTTTTGGGTAGTATTATGATGTCGTTCCTTGGGCCAGGGTATATATGACCCCACCTGAGCGCCCGAAAGCCGTGAATTCAAACCCCCGATGCCCGTGCTAGCAATCGTACGTTGCTTCCCTTACGCTACACCAGCCAGAAGAAGCTCATAAATTTTAGCCCACGTCCACAGATATCCTCGTCATTGGCGGCGGCCCAGCCGGGGCCTATGCCGCGTCTGCGCTAGCAAGAGTGAGGGAATTCTCAAAATCGCGTTCATTTCGCTGAACGGCTGCAAACAGAGGGCTTTAGCGTCACTCTGCTGGAGAAGGACCATTTCCCCCGATACCATATCGGAGAAAGCATGCTACCCTCCTGCGGCCGTTCCTGCGTTTCATCGGGGCCGAAGAGAAGGTAGTTAATCATGGATTTACTGTCAAGGTTTGCTGCATCGTACCTGGCCTTGGATCGTTCTTAATGGAGTGGATCTCGACTAGGTTGGAGCCGCTGTCAAGTTGAACCAATACAAGCGCGAAGGCTGTACGTTGCATTAGAGCCTATTCATAACTCGCCTTGACCACGATGCATTTCGCTAGACACCGACTTCATCTCGCCCGATCCTAACAAAGCCGCTTGGAACGTCGTCAGTGCCGTTCATTTCATTCATTATTTTTTTCAAAAAAAAAAAAGAAATCCGCTCACTGTTCACGGTGCAGGTACGGTCGGAGTTCGACGAGATTGTCCTCCGTCACGCGGCTGAAAGCGTGCGACCGTATGCGAAGGCGTGCAAGTGACTGGCATCAATTTCTCCCGCGACGACCCAAGCAACCGGTGTCAGCAGACTGGAAATCTGACCTAGGAAGCAAAGGCGAAGTGCGCTTCAAGTTCCTCGTGGACGCCTCGGGGCGTAACGGCATCATGTCGACGAAATATCTGAGGAACCGTAAGTTCAACCAGGCCTTGAAGAACATTGCTTTCTGGGGATACTGGACTGGCGCGGGAATGTATGAGCCTGGAACGAGGCGCGAGAATGCGCCGTGGTTCGAAGCACTGACAGGTAAACAATCAGCGCCGGAATTGGGGTCTTCCTCATTTAATTTTCGAAGATGAGTCCGGATGGGCGTGGTTTATCCCGTTGCACAATGGTACGGTCTCAGTTGGCGTTGTCTTGAACGAGGCATCCAGTCGCCTCAAGAAATCGACATTGGCGGGCCCCGACGTGAACCACACCCACTATCTCTCTCAGTTGCAACTCGTCCCCGGCCTCCTGCGTCTGCTCGGTAATGCCAAACTAACCGCGAAGTGAATCCGCCGGCGATTACAGCTACTCCGCAAGCCACTACGCTGGGCCCAACTTTCGCATCGCTGGAGATGCAGGAGGTCAGTCACTGTTCTACGTCGGTTAAATCAATTCCTTGCTTACCTCCTACATTCGCAGCATTCGTAAGTGTCGTCGGCTGCCGCGATATATGTTTCTGGACGTTTACCCTGGTCTAGATCGACCCGTTTTTCTCCTCCGGCGTCCATCTTGCTTTCGCCAACGCGCTATCCGCGGCCAGCACCATCGCCGCGTCAATCCGCGGGCAGTGCACGGAGGCTGAAGCAATCAGATTCCACAGCGAGAAGACAGGAACATCGTACACCAGGTACGCATGCGCTGGCATCATTTCATCTCCTAGCTAACCCCCAAAAATCCCTTGCCCCAGATTCTTACTCGTCGTCCTCAGCATCTACCGCCAAATAAACGCGCAGGCCGCGCCCGTCCTCTCCGATGTAGACGAGGACAACTACGATCGCGCGTTCGATTTCTTACGGCCAAGTAAGTCCGCCTGCCGGCATTCACGTTCCCGCTAGATTCCATGCTCTGACTGACGAAACGCTGCAAGTCATCCAGGGCACGGCGGACGCTGACCAGAGCGTCACGGAACAGACACTCCAGCGCACGATGGACTTTTGCGAGCACGCGCTGGGGCCGACGACGCCAGAGATGCACGCCGCGGTCGCTGCGCGCATCGACGCCACGCTCCTTGCGAAAGACGGGCCGATCATGGGCACCAAGGCCGTCGCGGCGCTCGCTGGGGCGGACGAGGAAGCGAAGCAGGTCTTGTGGCGCGTCAATGCGCGCAAGGCCGTCGAGGGATATATGATTGGAAATCGAATTTTGAGGAGGAGAATTGGGTGGGTTTTCTGTCATGTTGGAGCGCGGGCGGTTGGGCTTCGGAGGATGGCCGAATGTGAGGCCTAGTGCGGTATATGTATGTATATGATAACTTATAACTAAGAATATAAAAATGCAAATAAAATAAAATAAAGTCCGAGATCCAGAAACTCAGCTACGGTAGACTTGTTCTGAGTCTTGCCTATCGCCCCGACGAAGATCGTAAGGCGATTCACAGAATATGCATCCGTGAAGGTACGGGCATACTCGAAGGGTTGCCTGCCCCGGGGTTACCCATCCCGTCATCAAGGCACCCTGGATCTTTGTCGTGGGACCGACAAGGACCTGCACCGGGAGACCACACGGACCCACACCCGAAGACCATACGGGTCCACACCGCAGGACCCACGCCGAGGTTGACAAGGAAGGATACGAGGTAACACGGACCCGGAGGAATGGACCATCGGACTCGGAGGAAGGACCCGCATGATACGACTTCTTCCTATTGTCCTGCCACGTTCGTTCCTTTCTATCCCCGTCTTGAACCCGACCAGCGACCATGCGTATATACGCCCGAGCACCAGTGACATCGGATTGGCGCGGGATATGGACGATGCGAGGCGCGGAAAACGAGACGCCTTCGTTTCTTCATCATCGTTGTCGACCTTCGCTTCTCTCCTTCGTCTCCTCCTCACCAACCCGCGTACACCGGCGAAGCGGACACCGTATCGAAGCCCTCCCCTCCCCGGCGCTGAGACCCGGAGAGCCATCCACACGATCACCCACGCCAGGCGGCACGACACGACGTTGCTTCACTCTCTTTCCGCGCGCACCCACAACGTCTCTCCGCACTCTCCCCGCTCCAAGTCTTGCGATTCCATAAACGCGCCAGACAGTGCATGCTTTCAATAATGCGATGATCTCCAGAAAGGCAGCGTTACGTCTGCGGTGCGCGCCGCGCACCTCGGGCGAAGTGTGTGCAGTACGGCGCCCTGGATGAAGGACGGTCGAGTACGATGGCCGCCTTTCTGCCTTTCTCCCTCTCGTCCCCGTTGACCCTTGCGTCTCTCGCCATCATACTCGAGCCCGACACGCATTGCGCAAAAAGGAGGGCGACACGAGAATCGGGAGGAACCCATCGCCCGCCCGCCAGACTTAACGCACGCGCGCCGCACTGGTACGTACATCTACACCCGAATTCATCCAGATATTGGGCATCACCCCTCCTTCCAGCACACCCCCACGCTGGGTCTGCAGATCTACCGCAGATCTATGGCAGTGCGTCAGCTCAAAGAACGACAACAAAAAAGGAAAGAGACAAGCTTACATAATCACACCGGTCGAGCCGTAACTTCGACCTCTGAAAGCATGCGTGGAGGGGATTCGAGGGGAGAGGGAGAGGAGGGGAGGGATGAATGGGGATGAACGGCGGGCGGGCTGTGAAGGGATTGCATGGGCCGATATAGTAAGGTGTAAGAAGGCGAGGGGAGAAGCGCGCAGGTAGCGAGATCCTGGAGAGATTCGTCGTTAGGCAGAGAAAGATGCGCGGGGAGTGGTATGTGCGTACGCTCGAGCTCCAGGGAGTGAGGAACAATGACGGGCGGCGACGTGAAGGGATGCCGTGGATTGATGCATGCCGTAGCAGGTAAGTCGGAGAAGCGCGCGCAGGTAACGGGGACCGAGAGCCTGGAAAGATTCGTCGTCAGCAGGAGGGGGATGCGCATGGGGTGGATACGCACGTACGCTCGAGCTCTAGACACTCCTCCCTTGCAAGACTCTCCCCGCGTCTCGGAGTCGGACTGGACGGGCGTTGGGGATATACGCCCGCGTCGCGTTCCGGAAGAGGCTGCTCCAGACATTGAGGGCCACAAGCTTGGACTTCTCAAAAGACGGGCCGAGGTGAGAGATCGAAGGTGGGGTGTGAACTTGAAGAGAAGAGGAAATCTACGCGCGCTAGAAACGAGAGCCTGGAAAGATTCGTCGTCAGCAGGAGGAGGATGCGCATGGGGTGGATACGCACGTACGCTCGAGGTCTAGACACTCCTCCCTCGCAAGACTCTCCCCGCGTCGCAGAGAACGAGGAAACGGAGACAACGCCGGGACACGGTGACGATGGCGAGTCGCCTCCGAGACTGAGTGGACGGGCACGGGCGACATACGCGCGTCGTGCTCTGGAAGAAGTCGCTCCAGAGTCACGAAACTGGGATTCAAAAGACGGGCCGGAGGTGAGAGAGATCAGGGAGTGGCGGAAGTGATCCGTGGATCGGAAGAAGGGCACAAGCGCAGCGAGGACACCGAGTCCGACGAGTGAGCACTCCGCCCAAGAAAAGCACGGGACGCAGGGCCTGAGATCGGGATCGTGGTCAGTATGAGGGAAAGATGCGCGAAGAAGGATCTACACACCTTCCTGCGGACCCCCCCATTGCGCCGTTCTGAGAGTGGTGGGGGCAACGCTGAGCGTAGCGCGTTAGGGACGACGAGGTGGCAATACGCCGACGTCACGGTCTTGAAGATCCCGCACCCGCCAGAGCTCCAGATCGATCGATCGATCCATGAGGCTCGTTATTCGGGACGACACCGCGAGATACGACTAGACGCAGATACTGAAATAGCGAGATCGCTCGCGGCTGCCGCGGGCGGCGCACTCCGTGTGGACAAGGGGAAATAGGAGGAGGCGGGTGCGCATGTCGCTCGCATATCTAGGTGTGCCTCAGCGACTGTAGACTCGAGCGCGCGACTCTACCCTCGTCCGTCAACGAGAGAAAAGACGCGCGCGGAGAAATGGGACGTACAGCACAGCACGCGCAAACCGCAGACTCTCCCCGCTCCTCCACCACCCTCCGCAAGAGATTCTCACTTGCTCAGCTTCGGGAACGCCACGACGCAACTGAATGTCTCCTGCCCGCCGAGCACCAGCTGTCCGCGTCGGATGTATGCGTAGTCGTTCCGCCCGTTCCCGTTCCGCGGCGGAGTAAAGTGAGCGACTTCGAGAGACGGGGCGCGCGCGGGGGATGCAGCACGACTACATATGCGATGGCATCGTGCACCCCTCCCACCAGGAGCTCACGAGTCTACGGCATCATCATCAGTACGAAGGGAAGGATGCACGGGGGGAGTATGTATACGTACGTACGTTCGAGCCCGAGCCCGAAACGCCTCTATCTTCTCTTCGTTATTCCGTAGTAGGTTACCGCGAACCAAAGCGCGGCGCAGACGGCGCACGTCGCGCTCTTGAGGAAGATACTCCTTCGGGTGCTGGCAAACAGTCGCTCAGTGGGGAGGATGCGGGAAGGAAGATCGACACCGGCGCGCGCATGTCGCTGGGATAAGCTTGTGCAGACGGATTCGGAGTATCCGCCAATCTCCATGGGAAAACAGAGTCTGGAAAGGCGCTGGTTAGCGGGATGAGGAAGATGCATGAGATGTATACGCACGAGCCCGGGAAACCAATCCTAATGGCCTCTCACCCCCCCCGCAGGTCACAGCGACTCGGAACGCGGTAGACGGGCACGTCGTACACATGATAGGCCGCGGTGATCGAGGACGTGCAGATCGCCGACCGCAGCGCACATGTCGCTCGGGATAAGCTTGTGCAGACGGGGTCTCGCGTGGAGAGGAGGTGGGGACGACGCGGGTCGGGGTCTTCGTTCTGGGGAAACAGCCTGGAAAGACGTTGGTTAGCGGGACGATGAGGATACAGACGTACCACTCTCTGCTTCCCGCTCTCGACTCCAGTTCTCCGAATCGCAAGCAGAACTCGCTGATACGGAGACGACGCCAGGAGTGGCTGAGACCGCGAGCCTGCGCCGATGCATCGGAGGATGGGGCGCTCCTGAAGAGCTGATGCGTTCGGAGCTTCAGAGGTCGGGGGCAAGCCAGTGCAGTACTGGGGGCCGCACCGCGTGTGGACTTGCGGAAGACTGGAGGGAAGACCTGCTCGGGATCGGTAGACATGGACGGGGTAGCGCTGCATAGGTATTTAGGCGCGCTTGCGGGGGTGCTGTACGTGCTCGGCTCAAAAGTCCGGGTGTGCGCATCGTATGTAGCCGTTATGAAGGAGGGATGCCGGGAGACTGACAAGCCTAGCCGCACGGAGAGAAGATGAGCTGGAGGAGCGTTCCGCGATATGCACTGGAGGCGTGGGGGAGAAGCATCGTGAGCGTTAGGAGGAGGAGGATGGGGTGGGATGCGCACGCACGAGCGAGAGACCCTCAATTTCCTCACATCGCTGTCGAATCGAATCGCAGGTCGGGGCGCAGGCGCTTGTACTCGTTTATGACAGAGGAAACGTCAAAACCCGGTGGCGGCGACGATACGGGGCGGGGCGGTGGTCCGCGTGGTGCTCTTGTAGACGCAGATTCTGCAGCGTTTGCGGACACCAGACAATTCTTCAGTGAAAAGGACGCGTTCCAAGCGCAGGGAGCGAGACATCGTCGGTCAGGAGGGCGAGACGTGGATATGGGGGAAGACGAGGTAAGGGGCGCTGGGGACGCAAGCATGTATGCAGATAATGCGGACCCTAATTTCCGCCTTAGGCTTGTGCGTATGCGCTTTCCAAATCGTCATGCGCGCCATGAACACCGAGTATCAGTTAGGGGAGGCGTGCGTATGACTAGCAGGACAGGCATCTGGGTAGGCATTCGTTAATCGGAGGAGCAGGATGCGCGTAAAGATGATGATATGCGTACCTGCGCCAGATCCCTCTGAGTCTCTCCCCATTCCTCTATCCGGTTCGTCTTCTCGCGCCGCAGCGAATGAAGATACTTGCTGAAGATGGAGAAGACGCTGGGACGTCCCTCGTCAGCACGCCGAGTGCATACAGCACTTGAAATTAGGGCTTCGTACACCGCCGAGAAGAGTGAAGAAAACGCCCGTCCGCATCCGTATATCTGACTGTGATACTAGCGGGAATGCGTCCCGTTTCTCGGTGCTGCACCTCGACGCACGGGTCGTCGTCGTCGCTGTCTCGCCGTCGGACTTAAAGCACGAACAGGCACAGAGGCGTTAATTTGGAGTCGTGGCAAAGGAGAGAGCGGGAGAACTGGCGCCAATGCATGTGAAAACGGCTTTGTGTATTGGCCTGTGTCGGCGGTGGGAAGGCCTACGGAGTGGGACGACGCTCGACCTCGACGTTGACGATGCCGCCAAAGAAAGGTAGACACGCACACGTGATGACCGCGTGTGACCAATAGGTTGACGCGCCGGAAAGCCGAGGCCAAGACTAAGTAGGTTCTAGGAAAACAACGAGACGCCCAGCCGATCCATATGCACGCATACCTCCCAAAGCATTAATATATCTCTCTCTGACAAATGTCGAATCACTAATTTATTCAGAGCGAACTCAAGGGACTGACTACTGTCACTTTCGAAAATGTTTCTGGTGGATGTAACGCGAAAGCGGTGCTTGAACAGATTGAAATTACCTTGTGGTCCCAATGAGCCAAACTTCCCATATTCTGATTTCCAAACAGGTCAACTTATACACGAGGTAGTTTGTGTCCGTAGCAGCTGGGTCCTGCAGCATCTGGAAAACGACCTGATACTTGACAGTTCTTGACAGTGCTGTATAGTGCCATAGTGGCCATAGGTACATCCCCCCTATGCGGCACTATGCAGTGGCACTGCCACCACTATGCAGCACTATGGAGTACTATGCAGCAGAGGCTGCCCGCGCCTACTCTGTATTCTTATACCACAATTTGGGTGGCTCATCGCGCGCTCGACCCAGAAATAATAAGGATAAAATCATTGGTTTATATTGTGACTAAACTACACAAAAATGTACAACATTGGGTGCTGCCAACGTTCGCATGGATCTTCACAACCGGCCTCATCAATCCTCGTACTACCACGGCTCCAATCTTATATCCTTGCACAGAATTAATCAGTTTATGTACAGTGTAAAAATCCCAAGACCGATTGCTCACCTCGATGATGAATGATGTCCTGCGCAAAGTTGGCATCCAAGCTGTTGAGAGGTTAGCATTACGACTTGAAACTCAAATGTCTGTTAAAACATACCATAACGTCTGTAGCGCAGCACTATGGTCTTGCTGCATCTATTTGTGCTTCACAAGGCTCTGAAAACAGGACTAGGGTGAGAATCGAGCCGGATAACACAGGGTGAGATATTTACGTGCCTTTGTTGACGGATACGCTCCGGCCCGTTGAGGTTGAAGGAATCCTTTCAGACTGATATCAACATACAATGTGGAACATACCATATCAACCCTCCACCAGTCATCCCTGGGCGGTACTCGAATCCATACGCGCAGTAGATGCGAGTCGGGAGACATGCTCGCAGCGGATGCGAGAATTAGGAGCTGCCCTCGGTAATTGTGTGAGCGTGCAGGGATAGAAACAGTGTCTACATGCTCACCAGAGACACAACAGCGAATAACGCGCCCGCCTATAACCACCACGATCCTGTGAGCTTCGGAAAAATAGGCGGAGGAGGATGCGCGCGCTGGATTCAGGCCACCGAGTCGATCCAATACGATGTTCTATGGTGGCGGGGATGGTGGACTAACACGCCCGTAAGACCCAGAGGACGGGAGACCAGAGGACGGCGTCATGGAAGTGGGAGGAAGAAAGAGCAACCAAGCACGTGCTTGCTGTTCGTTTGTTACGTGTGCGGGCATTGATCCGACCTATGACTCATGAGCGGTGCCGACGGACCCCAAGTCACACCTTCTCCGCGTTGCCGACGTCCGCCTTACCATACTACAGTCTACAACGCTTCACATGTACAAAAAAACCTGACTTCTCAACTTCAGACAGTATCCTCCCACTCGAACCTGGTTCCTGTTTGCGCAGGCATCGAGCCTGAAAATGGAACCAGACTCGCCTGCCAGCGCCTGCCGACCCAAACCATTGGCAAGCATCTTCGGCATTAATTGCTAGCTTAAACTCGTCTACATAACATTCAAGTTTCCGTTCAAATTTGTTGCAACCGTGCGGTGCATGGTCATCATGTCTGTTTTCTTGTCTAGAAATTCTTCGAAATACATCTGTCCAGTATTGTTGACATTGCAAAACAAATCCAATTTGCCCTGTATCATTACCTGCGCAAGGCAAAATGTCGGGAACTGACGGGAGTCGGACAAGACTTGAATTAAACGGTGGCGCATAGTGTGTAGTGCAAGGCAGCCCAGTGCTGCATAGTGCTCAGTGCGCTGCAGCATAGTACTTGGCAGTACTATGAGCTACTATGGGTGCTATGGGCTACTATGGCACTATGGCTCACCTATGGCTCGGCTACGGTTTTCCAGATGCAGCTAGGAGGTCATTGAGAAGTAGATGAGAGAAAACAAAAATACACACCTGAGGTGGGTAGACAAGGGCGAGTACGTTTGTAGTGGGAACCTCTACCAAGCACTGCATGATGGCCGCAATGCTGACTTGCAGCTGGACGGCAGGACAGGGTTCGGCTGAACAGGTCCTCGGGTGCATCAGTTCACCAAGGCAGAAGTGGCGCGGCGAGGTAAAGTGGTGCTTGCATAATTGACCCGATCACGGTTGATGCTGGAGGTATTGAGGGTAGCGGCGGAGGCGCGTTCCTCGTGTGTGCGAGACGTCGCGAGGTTGGAAGCGGATAGAGCGAGTGTGTGCATCCCGAGGAACGGCTGATAAGACGGAGGCACAACGAGCGGGGCTCTTGAACATGCACACTTTGATATACTTGCGTGACTGGCGCAGCTACTCGACACTCAGTGTTAAGGTCGCAGTGCCGTCAAGGCAAAAATTAATGCACCTTGAGGACTTTGCTCAGGTTCTTGTGCGGGAGGCGCAGAGCAGCTTGACGTGGTCGGCGTGGAAGGCGGGGTACACTCCCAGCATTAAAACTGGGGTGATCTGCTAAGAAGCGCTGGTTTCGCGGAAGGAGATGCGCTGCTTGTTGTGCTGGGCAAGAAAGCGTGCTAACTAAAGAAGATGCAGGGGAGGAGGATCAGCTCATGGCCATTCTCAATACGAGACTAGGGGACAGAGGAAAGCTGGAAGAAAAGTCCAGTCGCCTCAGAAAATTCCCGAGCCATCTGATGTCCTTGTCGGAGTGTCGATGGTGTGGCTGATGAATCCAAGAGAAGTGTAGCTGATGGCCTCACCTTACCTTATAAAGGTGAACCATAGCCAACAGAGCCCGAAGCCCCAGTGTAGTGAGGACTTGGAAGTGGAAGTTCGATGTGGCGTGTCCGCATTTGGACGTGCCGTGTTTCTACCATCGACCACGGCGTTCGCCGCGGCACTGCATCCGACCATTGGCAAAAGTTTGCCTTCAAAGTTTGTTGTTTCTCTTAAAATCACGAATTCTTGACAATAAATAATCATAAATATGATTGTGCCCCAAAAGAACCACTGACCGAGCCTGCATCAAAACCACTGACCAAGCCCGCCACCAAAACCACTGACCGAGCCCAATTTAAGCACTGACCGAGCCCGGCTTTTGGACCACTGACTGAGCCCAACTTTTAACTCCTCCAACTACTGACCGAACCCAACTTTTAACTCCTCCACTGGCAACCACTGACCGAGCCCAACTTTTGAGTGTTATGTTTCCAACTGTACTTAACTATAATGTACGGCTTCGATCCAATTATTATGAATCCTCCAAAATATCATAGGACATGTTTAGCCAATATATAAAGCTGTTGAGAGCTTATCCGACCACGAAATATGCAGTGTTCAGCTCACAGAAAATATTTCTAAACTTTTGATGGAGCTTTGCTATTGTTAATCTGCCCTGTCAAAATCTTGCTTACAAATATGCCCAATACGGTATCTCGCGCGTTATAAGATTTTAAACTTCAATCGACTGGTCTGCCGATCGACAGCATTCATAGACAGATGGTCACCGGTCTAGTAACTAGCATAATGGCAGGGTTGACCAAGACATGGATTTATATACTACAATCAGCAGCTATGTAAGTAACGTAAATGGAGGTAAAAAGAGTGATGCAAGAGTTGCCCAGAGCATGTGGTAGGGTCTGTGACATGATGAAGAAGTGATGGGGGATGAGGGGGGAAAAAAAAACAGAATAACAGAGCATTGGAAGAATGTGTCATACCCAACTGGGTGAGTGCCACCGTTACATTAATTATGGAGTCAGAATAATACCACCTGGCACCTGTTGATTGGTCAAAATTTAGCAACAATTGAAGCCCTATGACCAATTCAGTGAGAATCCAAGGACAGACAAACAAAGTGGAGAAACCTACATTGAACATGGGGGAACAATCAACCACCTTATCAGACTCCCATATGAATGAATGGAATCCAGCGCTCATAAGGAACATTCCTCTTTCGCAATTCCCTTACTGCCAATTGCAAAGCTTCAGCTGCATCACCAGCTTGAGGCTGTTGACCATCTCGGAATAAGTGAGAGTATACAACCTCTGCAACCTCTGGGCCATCCTGATCATTCATAGACCACATGGTTCCGATTGCTCCTCGAAAACCTGCTGCAATAAATCCACCACCAAGATGAAAGGATTCATTGATCAGTTCGCTGGCTCCCATAGCAGTTTGGCATGCAGCAAGAAAGACAACCTCTGCATTTGAGAGAGGCATCTGAAGAATTGTTTCCAGCTCTAAGGTTCCATCATAAAGAACGAGATGGCTCTTTGTTGGTTTCACTAAATCTTGTTTTCCATGGCAGGCCAGATGAAGCCAGGAACAATCTTGTAGTTGTTTTTTGACAGCATTTACTGTGGCTTGTTGCCCTTCAAGACACACAACATAAGGCTTTGGAATGACAGAGAGAATATTTTTGACCTCCTTCTCTACTCCTGGAAGGAAGTTATCTCTAGCTAGACCAGTGTGTGTCACTCCAATAACACCAACTTTTGCATTACTGTTCCCAGGTTTTTTGGTATGGGACTTTAGAAGTGATCCGATTGTTGCTGTATATGATTGAATGAATTGATCTGCAGGGGAGCATGCATGAAGAGGCAGTCCTGTAAATGCTCCAGTAGGTAGCCACCATAGCCTGCCACTATCAATGCCATGCTATATAAAATAAATTAGTCTGAGGTGAGTAGACAACAATGATTTCACTAACCAATGCTAAAATATGGTACACAGGAGCAACAATATCAGTCCAAAGCCAGTCCAGCAGTTCCTTAAAACACTGTCCAGGTGTCTTATTTATATATACCTCTCTCTGGCCAAAGAGCCGAGAGGATTCTGATTCTCGCATTCTGATGTCACAGCGAGCAAGCAACTCTTTGAGCAAAGCCTTTTGAGATTGGAGTTGGTTGAGTGTTACACTAAGTGAAACAAGAACAGGGCCTAAATTTGGATTTAGAATGACCATTCCATCACAAGAATGTTCATGGCTATTCAGAATCACAACTGGACCTGCTTTGGATACATTACAGAGGTCCTTGTATGGCTTTGGAAGCAGAAAAGATTCAAGCCCTGGTTGCTTGCGGATATCATTTAACAACCTATTTCTCTCATTTGCAAGGTTTATTGGATTGGTAGAAGTTCCAGTGTAGAGTTGTAATGAGATTTGTTGAAAAGCTGCTGCCTGGTTGGGCAGGAGTCTGTCAACATCTGTCTTTAACTGAAGTATTTGCTGAAATACAGTGGCCAGTCCCTGCTCAATAATTTGAACTGCAACAGACAGGTTTCCCAGATTTTTGCAAATTCTTATTGCAGTAGATGTGGCTTTTGCAATTTCAAGCCTCCGAACAGCATCATGGCGCACAGGTATAGCATGACCAATCCAGAGAAGCTCAGGTAGCAAACGAAAAGCAGCTTTCAAAGCAATGACACAGTAGGTAGGTTCAAACTCTTCTGAAAATGAAGCCCAGCTAAGAGCTGTTGCCCAGGAAGACTCAGGAGTTGAGCCAGTGATGCTGAAAGCAGTGGTGAAATAAGAGTGTGCAGCATCAAGGTCTGTTTGACATTTGAGCTTTCGATATCGATCAGCAAAAGAGATAGCAAGACTCTGTAGGCGAGCAGATCTCTCAGGATGGCCTTCTGGGGTCAGCTTCACTGCTTCTTGATCTTTCTGCAATGCTTCCTCAAGGTCCTCAGATCTCCAAGTCTCCGATATCGCTCAGTGAAAGACACCGAAAGGCTTTGCAAACGAATAGCTCTGTCTGGATGGTGTTCTGGGATGAGGCTCACTGCTTCTTGATCTTTTTGCAGTGCTGCTTCCAGGTCCTTTAGATCTCCAAGTCTCTTATACTTGTATTTGAAAGATCCTGCAAGGCTTTGCAGACAAGGAGCTCTGTCTGGATGGTCTTCTGGGGTGAGGCTCATTGCTTCTTGTTCCATCTCTAGTGCTGCCTTAAGATCCTTCAGATCTCCGAGTCTCTGGTACCGGTCTTTGAAAGACATCGCAAGGTTCAGCAAATGGATTGCTCTGTTGGGATGGCCTTGTGGGGTGAGGTTCACTGCTTCTTGATCCTTCTGCAGGGCTTCCTCAAGGTCCATTAGATCTCCAAGTCTCTGATACCGATCTCTAAAAGACACTGAAAGATTTTGCAGACGAAGAGCTCTGTCTGGATGACCCTCTGGAGTGAGGCTCACTGCCTTTTGATGGTTCTGCAGTGCTGATTCAAGATCCTTCAGGTCCCCAAGTCTCTGATACCGGTCTTTTAAAGACACTGCAAGGTTCTGCAGACGACTAGCTTTGTCTGGATGGCCTTGTGGAGTGAGGCTCACCGCTTCTCGATCTTTTTGCAGTGCTTCCTCAAGGTCATTTAGATATCCTAATCTATGATATCGTTCACTGTAAGACACTGCAAGGCTTTGTAGATGAACAGCTCTATGTGGATGGCCCTCTGGGGTGAGGCTCACAGCTTCTTGATTTTTTTGCAGTGCTTCATTAAGGTCCTTCAGCCCTCCAAGTCTCTGATACCGGTCTCTGAGAGATGCAGCAAGGCTCTGCAGACACCCAGCTCTGTCTGGATGGTCCTCCGGAGTGAGCCTCACTGCTTCTTGATCTTTCTGCAGTGCTTCCTCAAGGTCCTTCAGATCTCCAAGTCTCTGATACCGATTTTTGAAAGACAGTGCAAGGTTATGCAGACAGTTAGCTCTGGATGAATGGCCTTCTGGGGTGAGGCTCACTACTTCTTGATTGTTCCGCAGTGCTGCCTCAAGGTCCTCAGATTTCCAAGTCTCTGATATTGCTCACTGAAAGACATGGCAAGGCCTTGCAGGCGAGTAGCCCTGTCTGGATGGTCTGGTGGGGTGAGGCTCACTGCTTCTTGATCCTTCTGCAGTGCTACCTCAAGATCGTTCAAATCTCCAAGTCTCCGATACCGGTCTTTGAAAGATACTGCAAGGTTCTGCAAGCGAGTAGCTCTCTGTGGATGGCCTTCTGGAGTAATGTTCACTGCTTCTTGATCCCTCTGCAATGCTTCCCCAAGATCTTTCAGATCTCCAAGTCTCCGATACCGGTATTTGAGGGACAATGCAAGGTTCTGCAGATGAGTAGCTCTGTCTGGATGACCCTCTGGGGTGAGGCTCACTGCTTCTTGATTTTTCTGCAGTGCTGCCTCAAGGTCACTTGGATCTCCAAGGATCTGATACCGCACAGTAAAATCTGCAGCAAGGCTCTGCAGACGAGTAGCTCTGTGTGGATGGCCTTCTGGGGTGAGGCTCACAACTTCTTGATCTTTCTGCAGTGCTTCATCAAGGTCCTTCAGATCTCCAAGTCTCTGATACTTTTCTTTGAATGACAGTGCAAGATTCTGCAAACGAGTCGCTCTGTCTGGGTGGCTCTCTGGGGTGAGGCTGGCTGCTTCTTGATTTTTCTGGAGTGCTTCCTCAAGATCCTTGAGATCTTCCAAGTCTTCGATACCGGTCTTTGAAAGACATTGCAAGGTTCTGCAGACACCCAGCTCTGTCTGGATGGCCTTCTGGGTGAGGCTTACTGCTTCTTGGTCTTTTTTCAGTGCTTCTTCAAGGTCATTCAGATTCTCCAAGTCTATGATATCGATCACTGTAAGACACTGCAAGGCTTTGCAGACGAGTAGATCTGGCTGGATGGCTTTCTGGTGTGAAGTTCAATGCTTCTTGATATTTCTGCAGTGCTGCCTCGAGGTCCTTCAGATCTCCAAATGTCTGATATTGATCAGCAAAATATGCCGCAAGATTCTGTAACAGAGTAGCTCTGTCTGAATGTCCCTCTGTATTGAGCAGCACTGCTTCTTGAAGAACATGCCCTGGAGGAATGTCTGCACCAATTTGGATCCCCAAACTCTCGAAGTCCTATTATGATTGTAGTTCACATCTGCAAATAGATCATTTACTTACCTTCTCTTCAGACGTTTGGCCTTCCATTAATTCTGATTCTTTACTCTGCAGAAGCCTCTGAGAGCGAGTACTTCCCCAATGAGCTCAATCAATGCATGCAGGGAATACACCCACAGGATTCAGAGATTATCGCCGTTTCCGGAAGGGAGGAAAGCAGGCTAAATCAATGCCTGTCTATGTCCCTTAATATCATATATAGGCGCCGATTACACACTTAGACACTGATAATCTGTCAAATTGCAAGGGGTTACCGGGATGCAGAGGAAGTGAATGCAGAACTTTATTCTATTCATAATAATAAATCACTGTCTCACCCTCTTTTTAAAGTCCAAACCTGATGCACGACAGTTTGGGAGTGGATGAGCCATAAGCGGAGCTACAGACACTCAATCTTATACCCGCATTAGCACAATACATGTTGTAATTGATCGTTCGATGCTTATATTTTATCATTATCAGCCAGATACACATGCCGCGATTTGGCCGGAGCGCTAATGGTATGAAAAATATCGGCCAATGAAACCAAAATGTACAACTTACATGGATGCAGATGGCCTATAGAGCGGACCACCAGCCCACCCTCTATCCTACAACGCTCGAGAGTCAGCGAGAAATCTGCCTGCGTCAGCTGTTTAGCCACATGTTGTCTGCCTGGGTACATATTCATCGTATTTACTCCAGACCATCTTAACAATTCGGTATCCTTGTGCCAGAAGTCTTTTCGTTGATACTATTTGCCGCAATAAAGTGCCCCAGGACAGAAACGATTTCCCAAAGCAACTTTAAATACGCACAGCTACAATGAATAATCTATTTCAACTTTTGTCTCAAGGCCATGAAATGACAGGGAAAAACATTCAATTGGGATAAACGTACACGTCTTTCATCTATATGCTTCGACTGAAAGCGGCGCTTGCAGCGAGAAGTGCCATAAATAATGTGATTTATGCCCCTGATGCGATCACTGGGTGTGCTAAAGTTGGCAATCGGGTGTGTGCACCGTGTTTCGTCTATTCAGAGTCTGCACGCTGGCATGTTCTGAAGCCAGCCTGGGCGCCAAGGAGACAAGATGGAAGAATTGCGAGGCAACCAAGAGCACGGAGGCATCGAACACCTGGTTAGGCCTTTTCACAAAGCATCTCTCCCGCATCCCACGGAGTTTACGAGTGACGCTAATCAATTATGACCCAGTCGGCTTCTGTGCGCCTGACATTTTAGTAATCTCTTTTTTGCTCTCTTGACTCCTCTCCTTCCACAGCCTTCCACTCCATGGCTTTTTCACTCTTGACTCTCACACCGGACCAAGCAAAATCTTGACCTAGGTCAAGATGTGAGCCGAAAGTATACGGTTCAGTAGCCAAATCAAATGTATAGAAAGTTGATGGATTCATTTGTTACGAAACTGCAGCTGAAGTAGGCACAATCAGTGGCCCTTTCAAACGTCACCCATGTATTACAGCTCTTTGCGGTACAACAGGCGCGGTCCGTTGTTTTCTGTTTTGGTAAGTTTTCACGAGAACAGCTGCCCTGAGCTCAATTCTCAACCGTTTCCCCTCAAAATGGGCTCATTCGATTCGCATTGAAAATCCACAGCGAATAGGATACCGGTATTTTTGATCCTTGTAGGTAATAGAATTTCTTCCGGAAAAACTTGGTTTTGAGTAGGACACCTGTAGCACTCGGAATACTGCCCTGATTGGCCTAATGTTTGGATATGCTATACATCTGATGTGACCCTAGCCAATGTGGGTGTTTATGGAGCTTAATGTACTCAAACTTCCATGGACAACTCTACTTATGATAGTGTTTGGATATCTACTTCGCTACAGTGTGCACTAGATCACAATCACTCAGCATGTAATATAAATAAACACGCCGTTGTCTAGGGTCACATCAGATGTATAGCATATCCAAACATTAGGCCAATCGGGGCAGTATTCCGAGTGTTACAGGTGTCCTACTCAAAACCAAGTTTTTCTGGAAGAAATTCTATTACGTAAAAGGATCAAAAATACCGGTATCCCATTCGCTGTGGATTTTCAATGCAAATCGAATGAGCCTATTTTGAGGGGAAACAGTTGAGAATTGAGCTCAGGGCAGCTGTTCTCGTGATAACTTACCAAAACAGAAAAAAACGGACCGCGCCTGTTGTACCGCAAAGAGCTGTAAAAAATCAATGAGCTATGAAAGGAAACCTCAGGCTGAATGTTTATGTTTTATTCTTTGTCGGAAATATTCCCGCATATGGACGCATTTCCGACAAAGTATGAATGATAGACTCTCCGATGCACCTTTTAACTAGGTTGAAGTTTGTTTTGAAAGGGTTGCTGAAAGATGTACATTCAGCTTCCCTTTTATAGCTCCTTGATATTCAATAAATATGTGAAGTTTGAAGGAACCATTGATAGAAGTTACTTCTATTGCAGTTTCATACTAAATGAATACGTCAACTTTCTATACATTTTGATTTGGCTAAGAAATTATATACTTTCAGCTCACATCTTGACCTAGGTCGAGATTTTGATTTATCCGGTGTGTCTCGTCAGATCCCCATTTTTACCGCCCATCTGTCAGCTCACGAGAAATCTCGCGCGGTTTCCGTGGATCCGTAGCTTCAGAACCAGATCCCGTCCAATCAGGCCAGTCATCGAGAAATTTTTCGACGTGTTCGAAGCCAAGCAGGCATGAGATGATGAAATGCCGGCGGTGAACCAGTACTGCCTGTTTCGAACTGCAGGCTGTGGAACTAATCTTAATTGGGCAGATGACAGCCACTTCCCGTGGTTCGACAGCTCTCAACAGCTGTTAAAGAGATCCTAATCTATAGCGCCTCTTTCACGCTCTTGGGGCTGCGGCCGCTTACCCGCTCGGCATGATTCCCGTATTTATAAAGCGGACGCCGCTGCTCTTTTTCCACCGCTGCACCATTATCCTCATGTCTCGCCCCGGCAATTTGTGTATCTTGGTTAAAATCAAAATTTCAGAGGACTCAGGCTGTTAACGCTAGAGCTCCCGATGTTTGCCTTTCGGAACACTAAATCTACTTTCTGCTACCTCCGGACCGCTTCCTTGGTCTCCTGTCAATGTGGGATTCTTAGTAACCTGCTGAGAATTGCTCCGGCGTCGGTACCGTTATTTGAATGCAAAAAGAACCCTTGTTTTCCATTCCTTTCGGGCCTTCCTGCCCATGTGTCAATTTTATTTGATGGTGTGGACTTTCAGGCTTGATTGGGAATCGTGCTAGATCCTGCGACGGCCTACACGCTCATCTTGGCAGGTTGCACGTCGTACCTTGAGGGAGGGCACCATATGCCACTCCTCACGCAAAATGCTTCTCAAACCCGCCGTCAAGGGCGAAGTTGAGGTGTGCATATTTTTCGGTCTCTGTTGGCAGTGTCGCCCCGCATAAATTAAAGAAATGATAAAAACTGAATAGAAGATGGAGACGTACCAGGCATGCTTGATGCCTTCTTGGCGAGCCAGTCCGCGACCACCGTCATGGCTGCGGAGGGAACGCGACGGCGAAGGGGAAATCAGAGGTGTACATCGACAGCGTGGTGATTTGGAGTCCCTTCAGAACTGCGACCTCCATCGGCTTGTTGGGCAGCCCGAAGACCCGAGCGGTAGTTGAAGAATGGAGAGAGAGGACTCCGAGGGGGAGAGGATACGTACCCTTGACGCGTGCCTATCTTGATGCGGCCCTGCGAAGACTAGGCTTGGACGCTTCGTACCGCAAAAAGCAATACCTTTGGAGGAGGTACTTCATGCAATTTTGGTGGGACGATCCAGCGAACTTGAATATCCAGATACCATGAGATTAAATTGTCCAAATTTTGAGTAAAAACACACCTTGAATGTCTGGCTGTTACACAGAACTCTGTCACTCGTGAACCCTGGATGCTCTTGATGAACTTTTGGGGCGTTCTCGGTGGGTTCGGCGACTCTGGGAGCGGTCTCGGTATCCACGACTAAGAAAGGACCACGAGATCAGTGAGCTCGACAAGATCAGGCATATCGGCGTCATGCGTCCCTGAAGATCCTGGGCAGAGATATTCAAACAAGGACTGAAAGTCAACGAAGATCGGAGTCCAGTTCTTCGTCCTCTCCGTTCATCGCATTTTTACTCGGTCACTTCACACTGGTATCAACAGACAAAATAATCGGACGTGGAGTACAGCGGCATTTCGCGAGTCCGTACTTGCCTTCTTCTGAGATGTAAGACAATCGACGATAATTTCTCACTCCTTTACACAGTTTCCCTCTGTGCCCGTTCTGAATCGACATCCTTGGAAACGTGTCCCATCGCTGGGGCTTTGCACTGGTGCACACAGCAGCAGAGAACTGGCCGTGAAAACCGCAGAGACAATTCGCTGAGCTCTGTAGCGCAAAGAAAAGCCAGAAGAATTTTAAAAAATTGCCCGCCGGATACGTATGCCATGAAGAAAGACCCGTCGTCGGGAGCGGTTGCAGGACGGAAGAAGGAATTGAGATACTGGGATGCAAAGTCTGGCCAAACAACAACGGGCCGAATGTCCCGAACACCTACTTACCAAATCGGGACGACATCCATTTCTCAGGAAGAAATCCCTTGCAAGAGGTGAATTCGATATACCTATGTACATGAGCCAGACCCAACAGAGGTTTTAAAAAAGGAGTAGGTCCACTCCGAACCAGCAGTCGAGTAGTTCAAGATACAGAGGACTCCAATGCCCGCTCGCGGACGAAACAGCAAGGGAAAAGGCTGAGGACTGCGCGCGCACGTTGAGCAGGTAGGGCATGCCAAGCCTATGGCGAACTACCCCGCGATGCACCCACCGCACGGATGCATTAGTAGTTCTTGTATCCGTCCACCTCGCATCACCAGGGCAGCTCCCGCTCTGTTGTCCACGCGCCTATGCACCCCAGCGGGTCCAAGGCCCTCGAGAGCATGTCAGGTAGGCGCACGCACATAGCGGATGCATCCAGCTCGCGTTCCACCTCCATTCCTAGACGCCGGATGCAGATGTACACAAGGCGCTGGCGGTGCGAGGACACCAGGCGCACGAAACACATCTATATCCCGGGCTCGCGCGTCGAGACATCCACGCCCGCGTTGGGGTCGCCTTCGCCACGACTGCGAGCCCCTTGATGGATGGGGCATATGCACCACGCGCGTCTTCAGCCCACTGTGCGCGCGTTTCCACACGCACAGGACCTCAGCCGGGCGCAGCCACCGCCGTTCCTTCAGTGCACCCGCACCCGAAGACGCCACCTGCGCGCGCTAGGAAGCCCACATTCGATGCGCAAGGATACATCCCCATTCACAATCGCATCGATCTCCGCCTCCCGCATCGCCAGCCACATCTACATCGTGCCTACACCACGCGGATTGACCGCCTCGTCGGTGCGCGCGCACTGCGCAGCTACTCTCCGCAACCCACCCGCAAACAGAGCCGGTGTACCCCAGTTCTCGCTTCCATCCGACATCGATTCCGTGGCATATATGTGCCCATCCTGCCCGCGGTGCAATCCACCCCGAGCCCCGAAGCACCTAATCTGGATGAGCGAATGCACCGTCCACAGCGCGTGAGGGTGGATCGAGAGCATCCGCCTGCATGGACGCGAACGCAGCGAAGGGAGGCGCTAGTCAGCACCTTGCAGACTCCTTCCACTCCCGCCGAAGCGCACGCATACGCGAATGGCGCGCGTCGAGACATCCGCATCATGTATCGGCTCCACCGTCCGCGGCGCCAGCACCCGCACGTTGAGGATTGCGCGCGCCGCTGTCTGACTCCTTCCACTCCCGCCGAAGCGCACGCATACACGTCGAGACATCCGCATCATGCATCGGCTCCACCGTCCGCGGCGCCAGCACCCGCACGTTGAGGATCGCGCGCGCCACCGTCTGCTCCTCGTGTGCCTTCTCCGCTGGGCCCCTGCCCGAAAAGAGACAAAGAGAAGAACGGGGGGACACGCACCCAGCGCCCCACTTCCGCGTCCTGGAGCGGACGAAGCCTTCAGCGCCCAGCTGTGAACAAAAGTCAGTACTCGATTCGCGGGTACAGAGGAAGAAAGAAGGGAAGAAGAGGGTGCGGGGAAAATTTCTCGTTGACGCAGAACGCAGAAAGAAGGGGAAGGATCCGCGAAGGAGGGAACGCGCAATCTAACCCCGGGCGCGATGACGGGCGCACCAGCGCTCGCAAGGAGGAACCCGTTGCTGTCGCCGTCCCCATCCCCATCCCCCTTCCTCCCTGCAGCTTCGCTCGAAAGTGTCGCTCCGGAGCGTGGGCCTCGAAAGGAAGGAGGACAGGTCTCGCATCCTACTCTCCCTCGCTCCAGGAACGCAGAGTCCGCTCGGAACTCTTGAAGACGACATGGAGAAGGAAGTGGAAGACACGCCGCACCCGTACCCGGCCCTCCTTCCCCTCCCTCCAATTTTGAATGCAATAAGACCGTACTCACCTCATCCAGCGGCTCAGCTCCGGTCGGTGCGCGCCGCCACTCTCCATCTATCCACCCCGCGCACACGGCATTTGCGGGAGCGTCGTATTCTGGGTTCTGTGGGGGCGAGAGGTCAGTGAGCGATTCGGAGCGCCGAAACAGAAGAACAGGAAGCGGAAGGGAATGGAGTGGGAAGGGAGCGCAAGTAGAGGAAGGGAGCGCAAGTAGAGAGAGGGAGGGAGGGAGGAGGACAGATGAGTAGTCAATGAGAGGAAGGGAGGGACGAGGAATAAGGGAGAAGGGAGAAGTGAAGGAGGGGTGCAGTCCGCTCAGGACGAACGCACATCCGTACAGATCGCTCGACGTGTGTGCGGTGTCCAAGTCCGACGCGAGATCGGCGGGGGTTTTTACCACCGGGAAAGGAACGTGGGGCGATAGCTACAGCCAAGAATAAAGAAGGAAAGAAAATAAAGCGTGAGGAAACAAGCACGTACTATACAGGTCCTCGTCACAAGGTCCACGCCCTTCAGCCCCGGGTCGCCTGCCGTGCTGCGCGGGAGAGCTCTACTTTCCATTGTCCTTGCCACCCGAGTCTGTGGGGTAGATTTGTGCCGGAGGGAGCGGCGGCGGAGAGGACAGCGGAGAGGAACCTTGTTTCCTGGACGGCAGTCAGTACCACGCGGGGGAAAAAAGAAATAATAAAATGGCAAAGGAAGAGGGTGAATGAATGCACTTGTACACAGCACCACCACCGCTCGTGAGACAGAAAGGAATGCACAGAGCAAAACACAATATTAGAATGGGTACGCACCGAACAAAACGTCTGGTAAAGCCCACCGCGTCGGCCCTGCTGTGGACAATGGCTGTGAGCCGCTCGTCGTCATCGTGGTCGGTGCCGTTTGTGGTATTCCTCCCTGCTCTTCCGCTTCATCCCGTTGGCCGTCGATTCGCGCGAGTGGTCGCGGGCGGAGTCGGGTCTGAGCTGAGAGTCCGGCGCTCGATAGTTCGTCAAGGAAGAACTTCAAGAAGTGGCTGGAGGCAAGTTGAGGGAAGAGACGCAGGTGGTTGATGGACGAAAACGGAAATACCACCGGCCCGGCGAGGTCCGACATCCCCTTGCCAGACGCGCCCATGTTGCGCCCATGTCGCAAATAAACACAGGTAAGCCCGCTGGCGCGGCAGGGCCCACTATCGTAGAGGTAAAATATGTTGGTCCAAGCACATTTTAATATGGTCAAGTGCCAGCTACGATGTTATCTTTGCAATTTACTTCCCGCCCACACATATAAATTCAGTATTTTAGCAGTGTGTATGCCTATGAACTTATTACAATACTTCGGCTTTGATTTACGACCTGTTCATTATCTTGCAAAGCATGCAACCCATTCGCGAAACAACCAGACTAATTTAGAAAGGCAAAAACTTCCCAAACCGTCTGTGGATCCTTCCCCCCTCCAACGAAAATTTGAGGCAAAGCAAAAATGGCAAAAAATTATAAGGAAGAGTTCATTCAAGCGGCCTACTCACTCTTCTGGGGGTAACAGGGTTCTGTTTCCAGAAACCCATATGTTGTGAATCATTGTGGAGAGCCTGGGCATATGTAAAGGCCTTGAATTAAATAAGGAAAAAAGCAAACTCCATGGCAAGGAGAGCATTCTAGGGGCCTACCTTGAGCCTACCAATGAAAGATGAGAGTCATACGAAGATGGGAGAACCGTGGGACAATTTGAATAGGGGTGGGATGATTGCATGCACCGTGGGACCCCAAGACCCAACTACTAAAGATAGTGGGAATTTCCTTTGAACATCCTGGTGGGTTCGAATGAAGGACTCATCGTAACAACCGGGGTAAATCCTTTTTCGGATCTCAGATCTCCGCTTTCAAGAGTGCTCATCTCTTTGTGTTCTTTTTATTTTTTGTGCGCGGCGCCAACACCGAAGCTCCAAGTGGACTACTTAAAGCGACTCGCCCATGTCTCAGATTTATCGCATTTCAACGGCTTATTTTACAACAAACTTACGGCAAACTTCTTTGTGCCGCTCGACTCCGATTCGGATTGCATAGAAAAAGTTGGAATAATTTCCCTTGCACATCAATTTCTCGGCGACTTGCTGCTGAATTCGGAGGCCTAGGGATCTTTGATAGGCGCCAAGTAGGCGCCGAGGTCGACAAGCTCAGATCAGCACATGAGACTCTCTTCCTTCGCGTCTTTTGACATCATCCGGATGCACCATTGCCTACGGATCCAGGAAATCGGGGGCCTATGGTGTTCTCATCTCGAGGAATCCGAGTCGACGATTGCCTTACGATCGTACTCGACGATCGTCGGAAAATTGTGGAAACGACCCGCCCTGAACGACCTGGCTGTCGTAGCAAGGACATGCAGGGCTTTTCACGACCCTGCTCTCGATGCTCTGTGGAGATCCTCGGCGCTCGTGAACCTTCTCCGCGGCATGCCCTCTGATTTATACCATTGCAAAGAATCAGGCCCGGAGTGGAACGTAACTAATGTGACATGGTAAGTTCCCCGTCCAGGATCATCTGTCAGTAGTTAATGGAAAAGTAGAAGCTTCTTCGACCCGTTGAATTCGAGGACTGGGACAGAGTGCTCATTTACGCACCCCGCGTCCAGCATCTCTTCTCCAAATCTTACGACTGCGGCTTGTCGAAGGTTTTGCCGGCCATCAGTGCTTGTCTCCCCGTCGGCTTTTCCCCAATCTTCAACGTCTTCATTGGGGACATTCCGACAGTGACTTCCGCTACATCCATCTTTTCCTTCGTCCCGGAATCACGGAACTATCTTTCGCCGCATCCTGCCCTCCTGCAATTTCCTTCCTCGCCACCGCTGGCCTGAGGTCTTCCGCATTGAAGACCGTTGCGATCCGAGTGCGGTATCGGTCGCTGAAACAAAAGCCGTCTCCGTATTCCTGCGCAGATTGACGTGTGTCGAGACTCTATCCGTCGATAGCGTGGACGAAGCGGGGCTGAAGCATATTTGCCAGTTGCCAACCGTCACAGTCTTGCGTTTGGGTGCACTTCCGACGCTTTCGACATTTAATGCTAGGCCTGACATCCGAGCTTTAGCCGTTCTGCGGAGGTTCTACCTTGCTTATGCGGAGATAGGCGTCACCACTCGATTTCTCGGGTGGTGCAAAGAAATGCCGCTGATATCTCTCGACGCCAAATTCATGACTTTTTTTGACGGGGCAAGAAACGCACAACCTCTTCGATGTTCTTTCCGCGAGTGTTTTGCACTCATCTCTGATAGAGATCAGCCTGCTCAACGGATACGAGGATAGGAATCCGGCGCACTTGAAGGAGCAGGATGAGCGTAAAGATGATGATATGCGTACCTACACCCGATCCTGCGAGTCTCTCCCCATTCCTCCATACCGGCTTCGTCTTCTCGCATCGCAGCAAATGAAGGTACTTGCTGAAGACAGAGACAGCGCCAGGATGTCCTCGTCCGCATGCCGAGCGCATGCAGCACTTGAAATTAGGGCGGATGGGCTTCCGAGAAGAGTGAAGAAAACTCCGTCCGCATCCGTATATCTGACTGTGATACTAGCAGCAGGAATGCGTCCCGTTTGTCGGTGCTGCACCTCGACGCACGGGTCGTCGTCGTCGTCGCTGTCTCGCCGTCGGACTAAAAGGACGAACGGGCACAGAGGGCGTTAATTTGGAGTCGTGGCACAGGGGCGGGCGGAAGAGCGGGAGAACTGGCGCCAACGTGAAAACGGGTTTGTGTATTGGCCTGTGCGTGGCGGTGGGAAGGCCTACGGAGTGGGACGACGCTCGACGTCGACGTTGAATGCCGCCAAAGAAAGGTAGACACGCACACGTGATGACCGCGTGTGACCAATAGACGCGCCGGAAAGCCGAGGCCAAGACTGAGTAAGATCTAGAAAAAAACGAGGACACCCAGCCGATCCATATGCACGCATACCTCCCAAAGCATTAATATTTCTCTCTCTGACAAATGTCGATATCACTAATTTATTTGCAAAATATGATTGTCCCCCAAAAGAACCACTGACCGAGCCGGCATCAAAACCACTGACCGAGCCCGCCACCAAAACCACTGACCGAGCCCAGGTTTCAACTGCTGACCGAGCCCAAACCCAACCACTGACCGAGCCCAATTTAACCACTGACCGAGCCCGGCTTTTCAACCACTGACCGAGCCCAACTTCTGACTGCTCCAACCACTGACCGAGCCCAACTTTTAGCTGGTCCGACTACTGACGGAGCCCAACTTTTAGCTGGTCCAACCACTGACGGAGCCCAACTTTTAGCAGGTTCAACTACTGACCGAGCCCAACTTTTAGCTGGTTCAACTACTGACCGAGCCCGACTTTTAGCTGGTTCAACTACTGACCGAGCCCGACTTTTAGCTGGTCCAACTACTGACTGAGCCCAACTTTTGAGTTGTCATATAACTTATATTCCAATCTTTGCCATTCCTTCGCAATATATCTGAGCCATGTTAGTGACCATTTATGTGACCATCTACACATCCACTCTCGACCTGCATCATTTCCGAGCCTGGTCTGCAATGCATGTGTTTTCCATATCGGTAATTGATCTCACCGGCAGCATCTTTTCCATACAACGTCGTTGCTGTGGGCCACTCACTAGTCATGGATAGCGAAGTCCTTGTTGCGGACGACCGTCCGCGGAATAAACAGCTTCCAAGTATGCTCTTATTCTTCTTGTGGGTTGCTGGGCTGAACCAAGGTTTCGTGTAGGTCGTGGTACTCTTTTTGAATCACGCCCGGATGCCATAAATTTTTATTCAACACGTTGGATTTTGGCAAACTTTACACTATTTTTTCTTCCATTGATAACCTACCTCGGCACTCTGGCCCTCCTTTGCTCGGTGCCAGCTCGTCTCGACATTTTTGGTCATCAATCCCTGCTTGAGCTCGTCTATGTCCTGGCCTATTTTTCCGCATGTACTGGATCGTACAATATGCTCATAGGTAAGTAATATTAATCAAACTCCTCTCTGACGTTGGGTTTATTTTTTCGAATCTTAGCTGGCATTTTATTCCCGCGATTCTTTCATCACCACTGTCTCGTGCAGCTAATTCTGGGGAAACGCCGCCACAGATCTCATTTTTCTTTCATGTCGCAACGCAGGAAGGCTAAAGTCTGTGGCAAACAATCCTTCACAGTTTTTATTATGGGCCTATTATCTTGCTCTCTCCCAACCAGTAAGACAAAATGAGCTATTTCCATTTACATACTGATTTTCTCATGTTTTGAAGTCGTAACGCAAACCACAACGGTTAACGAAGTCTTCGGGGATCTGATATCCCGTGGTTTTGTTGAAGCGGATCAGCAAGACCAGTTCTATTTCACCCACAATGGACGGAAGATTTCTTGGGCAGATACCGTGGGTTCCTTTGGTGCGGGTCCGGGCTCTCACCTATTCCTGAAACTGAGTGTCCCTGGCGGGAGCAAGCACTCACGTTCGTCATCACCAACCCCGCATCCCATTAAGAGAAGAAAGGTAACGTCGCTGGTTTTCAGACGTTATTCCCATCTTAACCTTTGTTATCAGGTACCCCAAGTCATCGTGTTTTCTGATGATGAGGAAGGGACCAAACCACCAAAATTGAAGATGAAACCCAAGCCAGTGAGTGGCTTTCGCCAGCAGAGGATGTTATTCTCTAATCTATAATCAGCCGGTTAAATCCAGGGGCGGGCGGATTTCTCATTCCCATCGCAAGCAACGCCGCGATGATGAACTTCCTCTTGATCTGGCACAAGCCTCCAGCCCTCCATCTACGCTTCATCCAATGCCGGAGACACCTGTCAAGAAAACAAAGGACCGCAAAACCGCCAAGTCTTCCGTTGCCAAATTCACGCCAAAGACGGCGCGCAGTGTGGCTTTTGCGCTGAGCGGTTATGAGCTTCCGTCATCCGATGACTGGGACAGCGGCAGTGAAACCGATGACTGGGACAACAAATCTAAAAACCGAAAGCCAAAGCGCAAGGCGAGGCCTCTAAATAGAGTTGACCACAAAACAAAGGGCTGGCAACGTCTGGGTTCCAGCCATACGACGGAAGTTTACAAGACCTTTGAGCAATGGGTGCGTTGTCAAACTGAAGTGCTCAATGCTTTCCTCGTGCTGATTTTATCAATCCTTCAGTGTAACGACTACAACTCTCATGATTACGAAACTGCAGATGATCTTGTAGAGGTAAAACATCTTGGCCATCCCGTTGATCGACCGAAGGATATCAGAGCTCGTCCATTCATCCTCCAGTGGATAACTCCAGACCGTGATGTCCCTAAAGCACTATCT
>JARJLF010002594.1:0-33854 GCA_029378395.1 Mycena leptocephala | reverse complement strand
GGAAGGAGGTCTTCCGGGAGGAGGGGCAGGATAATGTGGACCGATTCTTGAAAACAATAAGATTAAACGAAAGGGAGCACAAGTCGCTCGTGATGCTTTCCGGCCAAGAAAAGTCATGGGCAGGCCAGCCAAAAAATGTGGCCTAAGATTCCTAGGCCAAAGCCAAGAGTCGCCCAAATTGACCCGTGAAAGGCCATGGCTCTCCGGCTTGAATATCATAAAGGACGACAGACTTACCACGGAGGTAGATGACGGCCAAGAGGACTCGCAGCGAGCCAGTCCCGCCACGGACTATTGCGCGAAGCCAGGTCCGTTGGCGCTCCCTTCCTCGGCCCCGTGCAAAGGCGTCCAAGATGATGTCCTCGAGGTCGGCCTTGCGCATATAGCGGGCGAGCATGTACCATATCTGCCTCGAAAAGGCAGCCAAGACGGCAAATATGAACAGGGGTGGTATCCCGTACTTGAGCGGCAATTGGGTATTTGGCAAGAACAATGCGCCGAGCTTGAGATATGGAGAGAGCAGGTAGAGAAAGACGAGCGACGGGGCCATTGGGGGACAAAACGGCCTGCGGATTTCGAACTCAGGACTCTCTGGGACATCCTCATCGTCTTCGGGAAAGTCAAAGGCAAATGGCGAGGATGGCTCCTCGTCATCGTGCACGAGGATGAGGGATGTCGACGAGTTGAAGTTCGAGAGAATTGGCGACGACTCCCCGGATGAGCTCGCCGTCGAGAGGCGGCGAGGGAGGTCCATGGGAGAGGGAGGGAGGGTAAAGGAAACGGAGAAGGAGGGAGAGGTAAAGGTACAGACAGGGACAGGGACGCGGATCATCCGCAGCACGCCGATCCGCCGGTGTCTATTAACCCCAAATCTTTGTGCTCTCGCCAACATTCAATTCCATGCCAACGTCGCTCTAAGTTCAGAGCAAACTGTCTCCGGTCCGGCAAGTCGGTCCCTACAGCCGCTGCTATTACTATATACTACTCCATGCCAACCTCCAATTAACCTCCAAATATTCCAGGCTCTCGGTTGCTAACTTGGCTCACTCTGGGCATTGACCTTCGTTGGAAACCTTTGATAATACTCTCCAAGCTCGGATTATCCCTCTGAACCCTCGTCAGCCTCTAATTGGGTCGCAAAGCCTTCTGAGTTCTCGTGTCATGCAGCCATTCGGAGACGTCAATTTCCCATCAGTCTGGATTTTCACATCAACTGCTTCTGCGCCCCAGAAAATATGCCTAGCTCATCTGTCCACTGTGTCCACCGTACAATGACCTTTGCCATCCCGCGCCAAGAGCAACATAGCCGTATAGTCCCCCCATTTACAGTTTCATGTTGGTATGGACCTTGCCCCGGACAGCTCCTTGGGTGTGCAGACGTCCTAGTGAGATACATTTTTGATGATCTATCTAGACAATATCATCTTCCTCCGTGGAAGCCCGTCAACATGATCTTCCTCCGAAAAACCATATATAAGCCCACATCTTCTCAGGGGTCCTCTGTCTCGATTGACCGCAACTGTTACTTCGTTCCTTCCCACCTGTTCCTGTATACTTCCGACCCTTCTTGCTTGGTCCATTCCACTCCTTTCAACATTCGCCTCGTTCACTCATGGCCGATACGGTCTTCTCTTTCGCTTGGACTCGCATGCTGCAGGACGTATGCAAATCAGCCGTGAGTCCCAGGCTTTCAAATCATCCGATCGAGATAGCCAACACCTATGAGAGGTGTCCCTGTTTTTAGGCGGTTCGTCGCCTTGAATAGACACCCCGTCAGATCCATTGACTTCTGACAGGCGTTTATCTTCTGCTGGGGGTGGTTGCATTCTATTTGTTTTCGCGCCGGAACACCAAAGGGCGGGTTATTTTTATGGGCGCCATCGGTGTGATGCTTGTCCTCGCAATGGCCGAACTCGCTTTACAAATCGTGGTGACATCGGTGTCAATGCGGTTATTATTTTCGGCCGCGCAAGACAAAATATCATTCGTCCAACAGGCTTCTCTTGAACAGATGTATGATATTATTGTCTTCATCGAGGATGTTATGCTTGTCACCAATAAGTTCGTGACGAACACATCACAAACTTGAAGAAACTGACCATAGTTCAGCGCTGTCGCTGATGGACTCTTTGTTCGTACCCGTATTTTCTACGACTGAAAATAATCGAATCAAACTTGTTACAGGCTTACCGTTGCTATCTCATATGGGGCCCAGCTTATAACAAACAAGTGATCATTCTCCCAGCGTTTTTGCTACTCCTCACGACTGGTGAGTGCCCTAGTCAGGAATTTCCATAACCTAAGTTAATCTCTCCATAGCATTGGGCTACTCTACGTCTTACGCCAACAACCTTAGTGACCCGAACTCGCACATCATGGATTCGCGAATCGGCTTCGCCTTTGCCATCGTGACAAACCTGATGTTGACCGGCCTCACTGCTGGACGCATATGGTGGACACGACGCGAGCTGCGGATCGTCGGCCAGGAGAATTTTGCGCAGAGATATACCACCGCAATTTCAGTAATGTGTGTTGCTGTTTCTCTTTACACGTCTACTTTCCCGATTGACACATACCGGCAGACTGGAATCTGGCGCAGCGTATTCCATGTTTTTGGTCCTCGTCATTGTTGCCTTGAGCCTCGGGAGAACAGCTACGTCTGGGCCTACGGCCACCTTAGCTTCCTTTAGCTATGGCGCTGCCGGCCAGCTGGTGGTCAGTTCAATAATTACACTAGATTTTTTCATACGGCTCAACTTCCCGCAGAACATCGTCCCCACGATCTTTATTGTTCGGATCGGCCTCTTTCCTCCTCCCGAGTCTGAGTCCGGGAATTTCAACAAGTTTTTAGTGTAAATGTATCAGTCGGGCGTGTACGTGGCGGGAATTCGAATGGGAGTAGGGCGGATATCAAATCAGTGAGGCGCGCCTACCGAAATAGCAAATGAGTTTGAACGGAACCGAGAGCAAGTGCCAGTGGTGCGTACTTTCCGATGTTAGAGGACCCGAAGTTGCTGTTTGCGCAACAAAGCATCTTCATTTCGATGAAATTATCAAGTACTGGCTGGGTGTTCTTCAGTGCACAGCAATCCTGGCATTTATCAGATGAACATAGAACTACTGCAATTCTGATTCATGAGACCGAAATGTGTGGGTCCTATTTGTGGGTTGTCATCTTCTGTGATGATTCCAAGATGATCAGGCGGCCCGTTGCTCACCTGCGGATCTTCCACGTCTGTAGTTCATCTTCAAACCTTGACCCCACCTTTACTTCCTTCGTCACCCCTCTCGTTTCTTTTCAAAACCCTCTACCGGATGGAGAATCCTGTTTTCGAAACAACATGGAATTTCGCGGTGCTCGACGTGATCAAGACAGCGGTCTGTACATGACGTTTCTAGTTTCTGAATGAACTGACCGGTCTCGCAAGATCGCGTTGTTCTTGAACGGTCCGTTGTCTATGATCCCTTAACAACTTGAGCTGAATGTTTCATAGGGGCTTATGTCCTGCTTGTCATATTTGCTCTATATTTTCTACGCCGTCGACGGCCAGCGGGCTATAGTGTTCTTTTCTGGGCGATTGCAGGAATGTTTGTTTTGGCAATGACCCAAATAGCTTTGCAAATCGCAACCGCAACGTTGCGTTCAGTCGTCTACTCATCGGTCCATATTAACGAAACATATTTACGCACATTTGGATTATCTGCAACACTTGTACCTCATACTCGGATTCTCGAGAATTCTTCTGGTTACGAATAAGTCTGTGGTTCAGGTTTATGACCAAATGTTCATGTATTGATATTTCATCCAGCATCATTACCGAAAGTCTTTTGGTACGCATTACTCGCCTCAATCTTGTTCCTGCTCAAGACTGTCGGATAGATCTACCGCTGCTACGTTATATGGGGAACATATCACAACAAAAAGAAAATAGTGATGTTACCGCTATTTCTTCTACTTTGCACCACGGGTTCGTGTCCTTCTGAATTCCGTACATCAGGCTGATTGATCTGGCTGTATTGTTTCAGTATTGGGCTATGCAACAGCTTCTCGGAATGCCTTTTTGCCGCTAGATTCTCACATGGATAGCAGAATTGTTGCCGCATTCGCGATCATAAACAATTTGCTTGTGACTAGCCTTACAGTAGGACGGATATGGTGGACACGCCGTCATCTACTAAATTTCGGGCACACCAAGTTTATCCAGAGATACAATACCGCCATGGCAATGTTGTTCGTGCTTCAAGTTTATTTTCACTCTCGTCGTCCTAACTAATATGGGTCCTTGAAAAGAATGGAATCCAGTGCAATATACTTCATATTCATGTGCATCCTCGTAGTGGCTCTATCCGTCAAACCCACGGGACCAGACGGGGAATTCATTGTTGCCTATGTTTGTTACGGATTTGGCGGGCAGGTGGTGGTGCGTAACAGACTGAATTGAACCCAAAATATGCTGTAACTGACTACCTCCTGCAGAATATCATTCCCGCGCTTCTTGTCGTACAAGTCAGTTTGGGTCACAACACTAACACTGACGCTGTGGTTGCCCCAAAGCGGTCAGAAAGAGTTTAAACTGTCCAGTAATGATTCAACGCAGGGATTAAATAGTCTAACCACATATGAGATGCAATTTTGACCCCTAAGCTTATCCTAACAAACTTGAGAAATGATCTGAAAATAGAACCGTGGGAAGATCATCTGGCAACCCATTTCGAAACTACTGATTTCACCTTGGATTTCAGTTCAAGCTGAGCCAAAATAATGGCTTTCAGTTTCCTGCGAATTCAAAAAGTAGGGTATGTAAATGTCAATGAACTCTCCTAGTACATCCCAAACGTGTATCGAATGTCCGTTCAATCACTGCATGTCAAGCGGTCCCATCCACAGTACGCTGCAAACCCACGCGCAAAAATCTCGGTTCAACACTCACCGCAACCCCATCCTCGCCCAACTCGAACACGAAGTCATCGAACGCCACAGTTCCATACGTCGGCGTATCCACCCCTCCCCATGTCACACAACGATCCTGGAACGCCGGCGCAGGACCCGTATTATCGAACGTCTCCTCGTACACCGCGCGAAACGCGTAGCGGGAATCGGAAAACAGGGTGGTGGGATACAATCGCACGGTAAAGGGCGACGTCTCGAGCGTCACCAGCATATCCGTCCCGTTGCTGATCCAGCGACTGACCCCCAGCCCAGGTCTCCCCGCCTCGGTGTTCAAAGTAATGCTCGAATTCAACCCCGCAGCAGCGAAAGTTCCAGCGAAGCGCGCTTCCGCCTCCGCGCGCGCCGCATCCTCCAGCACGGGCACGAAATTGTCCCCAATGAGGGAGGATACTACCGTGACGTCGAGCGGGGCGCCCCCATCCGCGCTCGCGCCGAGCGCCGCAAACCCTACGCCATACTCCGGGATGAGCGCGAAGAACGCAAAATAGGACCCGAGGTCGCCGTTCTTCGTGTACACGTCGACGACGCGGTTCTCCAGAGGTAGGATCAGGCGCTGGATCTCCCACGGCGCGCCGACGGAGTACGTGAGTGAGGCGGTGTGGCTGTGGGGCTTGAGCCAGCGGCGCGTCTGGGCTGGGGAGAGGAGCGTCGAGTTCAGGATAGCGCGTCCCAATTTGGCGATGTCAGAGAGGGTGGAGAACATTCCCCCATAGCTTTTTGTATTCGTCAGCTGAAATGGGGGCGGTTTTTCATGACGAGGGTACGCACGGAGTTCCGTCCCCGAGGTCTAAATTCCAGAGACTCGCGTCTGGGCTGACGGGAATTACACCGCGACTCGTGTCGTTTGGCACGGTGAAGGAGGAGGAGCTCATGTTTAGCGGAGTGAAAAGACTTGACTCGATGGACGATGCGAAGGGTTTCCCTGTGATGCTTTCTAAGACGTAGCCGAATAGTTGATAGGCGACATTGGAGTAGATGGCTGTTGTGAACGAGGCGAGGACGGCGTGGCGCTCAAACAGACCTTTGAAGAAATCTAATCCGGGTGAGAACTGGCTAGGAGACGCGAAAAGACTTCTCACCTGCCCGTGTGCATGTCTCAGCACTAGTGAGGTTGCAAAGAGAGGCGTCGGAGGCGTTTAAAATGGGAAGGCCCAGCGATGTATATGCCGATGGTGCAGTCAACGGGGAGTAAAGGTCTCCTAGTCCATCTGCAAACGATGAATAATATATCCATGCGAGACAGAGGATTAGACTCACTGTCGCGCCCGATCCCCGAGAGTTGAGCGGCCAATGCACCCACGGTGATATCGGCCCATGCCGCAGAGCTCACAGGATCCGAACCCGACGCGGTCTGCAGCTCTGGGATGTATTTTGTGACGGGATCACTCCACGATGCATCTCCCAATTCAATGAGATACGTGAACACAGTCAGCAGTTTCGAAACACTTCCGATTCTGTAGATGGTATCAGCATCGACCGCGGTGACACCGGTGGTGGAGTTGACGAGGGATGGGGCCGAATGATGGTATTGGAACAAAAGGTCCGACGATGCAATGGAGAAAATCCCAACAGAGAAGGAGGTATTAAAATCAAGAGATTGGCCGCTCTGAAGAGTCTGCTCTATGGTGCAGTGAGGTTTGCCGACGCATCCTGAATTAAAGAGCTGGTTGAAAGAGACTTTGGGGTGGGGAAGCTTAGTCCCAAATGGGACAATTCTGGAATGCCCGGGCATTGAGAGCGAATGCGACGATGGAAAGAACGGCCAAAGGGCGCATTTTGAGCTGGAGAAAGTTGGAATTGGACCCGGATTTATATGGTCTGCGTAGGCGCCAGATGCCGTTGAATATCGTCACTTCAAGGGATCAAATACTCAAATAGAGCAAAATTAGTACTCCCCGCTCCACTGGCATCGCGCAGTAAGAATTGTGCGGACCAACTCGGACCGAGGGGGAAGGCTACCGAGAAAGATATAGGTCGGTCCTAAACAGAGTGGTAGCCATATTGTATAACTGAACCAAAGCCCATTCGGAACTGGAGAATCCAAGGAGCGAGGTTGAGTGGGAGATTGATGGCAGATTTAGCTTCTTTCCACCTCGGTGGCTCATCGTCGGCGGTCGCACGATGACACGGGATCATACACGCCGTACTCGTGCTGGCCGGATGGAGCCATAAGACACAGCCTCGATTGCGCTGGCCTTCTGGACCGAGGACATTGCAGACGGGATTTATCGCCAAATCCGGAAAAAGTTGTTTGACCCGTGTACGGATCACGATTCTGTCACATCGCAACCTATACCCGCTCGCAACTCTTCCGCAATGGTTGTGGATCGGTCTTCTGGGACAACAATTGTTGGGACCGCCTCGGAATGGTGGACGAGCGAATGTCGTGGGTTGTTAATCATTTTTATCCCGGCTATTCTCCGTTTTCTTGGCTCGGGCTTTGTTGAGTTTTTGCTAATTAGCTGCCAATCCTTTGCGTCGGCAATCCTATCCTATCCTATCCTCGGATTCGGATTCACAGTGAGTACCTCCTTGATAAATCAATCTTGATTTATATATTAGTGTATCACCGTGAGCTCGAAGAGAATGATGCGACGAGAGCTCAGGTACACGCCAAAAAAAAAAAAAAAAACTGCATGTGTTGACGAAATCCCGCACATCCGACTCCAACGCGAGCCAACGCGGCCTCGGATGCCCGCCATCAACACAAGGGTCCGTGCACACGTCAACTTCGTTGATGGGATGATGTAAGTTGGCCGCGCGTTCCTTCGCTTTACCTCCATCGACCCATGCTCGTTCTCCGTTGCCTTTGCCTCCTCCTGGCTCTCGACCCATTGAAGTTGCTCAAACCGATGTCCAAGATGTAGCAATGCCCGAAGTCGTTCCTCATCTCGTTGTCAAGCTCATCTCAAGCTGCCCGGGTCTTCAAGCTGTCCTCAAGGCTCACGCTCCTCAAGCTCCTCTCAAGTTGGTCGAAGCTTATTGTCACTTTCCTGCCCTCTAGGCTCTGGTCTTCAATGTCTCAAGCTCATAACCTCAAGACGGGATTCAAGTCGTTGTCACATAATCAAAACTGCAGTCTATAGCAGCCCTCTGTATCCCACGCGCAACACGCCTCTGAGTCCGTGGCCTATCACATCTCCATCATCACAATCCGCGCCTCCTACAGCCGCTCCAATTATGCAAGACCTCCCTGTCCCCGAGCTGCCCTTTCACGCACGAGCTACCGTGACCTTCACACTTCACGCGTACATCCCACCCTCCGCATTCCTGCATTTGTCTCTTCCCTCCAACACGACAAGCGCTCGTCTGGCGAACTCAACACCTTCCAGCATGCTGGACCAAGCAACGGGCGGATGCTGTTATGCGTTGGTTGCGAGAATGGTAGTCGTTCGCTAGAGATGTAATATGTATGATACTGTGTAATGCATTGTTTTCTCTTCATTGTCCTGTCTGAGTCCCGTAGAGAACGAAAGGGAGGCGTGGTCACCTTGGCTCTTCAGCCTTATATTCGCTTGCGACCTCCACAATAGGGTACAACCTTCACAAGAATACTTCATATCGCGGTCACCACACATGGAGACTTTTGCTTACAACCGCTCGCGATATGGCCCACAATAATTGTGATGTTTGTGTAGATTGTGCAGATCGCAACCGCTTATAATCTCTGGCAACTTTTTTCCGGATTTGGTGATGGCCTTTATGGCGGCGGTGTTCAACAAGACAGTCGCGCTCAGCAAGAGGTTCTTTAGTGTGAACACAATCAATTGTGGGAGCATCATCGCATCCACAAGACCATTTTATAGAATGGCTCGCGAATGGAGAGATACTCGATGCCCGACATAGATTGGACAGAAAATTTGCCTTGGCGGTGGTTCGGATCGCCGCAATGGTTCCTCTTTTTGCTGCTCTCCGTTCGGAATCCCGAACGCAATTGTCCTTTTTGTTCCTTCTTGGGGCTGCATGGCTATCTCAACTCTCCTCAACTCCAATCCTTTCGATGGCGCAAGACGCCGTACGTGAAAACGCCGCGATTTGTTGCTCTCGCTAAGCTTTCGCACAATTTGTGATCCAAAGTTTTGCGTATTACCTTGTTCTCGATACAAGGTGAAGGGCTGTGAAGGGTGACCATCATCCAGCGCCCACAGAGAACAGCAATTTAGTAACCGACTCAGGAACATATAAATCTGGTACCTGAGTCTCTGCTCGCACAACAAACTCTTACCCTTTACAATGAGCTATCCTCTCGCCTTGTCGCCCCATACCCAAGCTGACCTCTGCACGAACTGTCATTCGTCAGCTAAGCGCTGGAACAACGCAAACAATACTTTCCACCCTTATTGCTCCAAGACGTGCGCCATCCAGGCTCTTGGGCAAACTGCTGGCAGTAACGGTACCGGAACCGTTGGGCAAACTCAAGATAACTGTGACGTGAGAGGTCTAATAAGGCGACTGGCAGACGACTAACGCATCTTTAAGCATTGCCACGCTTATCCGAAGAGATGGGACTCGAATAGCCGCACTTTCCATCCATACTGCTCAAAAACCTGTGCCAATGAGGCTCTTGGCCGCACCAGCAATGCGCCACAAGCGCAGGGTAATTGTGATGTGATGAGCCTTCTAACTTGAACTATGAGGCGTAAGTCGCTCATATTTCTTCATCCAGCACTGCCATTCCTTTCTGAAACGATGAGACGACAACCGCCAGACATTCCATCCGTATTGTTCGAGGACTTGCGCTGATCAAGCTCTCGGCCGCGCGGCAAGCTCTAACAGCGCCAATTGCGCCACATCGCTGGGCAGCTGTGATGTGAGCCTGCTTCTTGTTTACCGCCCCACTTCCACCTCTGACATTTTCAAGCATTGCCATTCCTACCCTAAGAAATGGGACAGCAAGAGCCAAACATTCCATCGTATTGTTCGAGGACTTGCGCTAATGAGGCTCTCGGCCGCGTGACAAGCAATGCTAACAGCACCAATAGCGCCGCATCGTCGGGCAACTGTGATGTGAGCCTGAATCTTGTTCACCGCTCCACTTCTGCCTCTGACATTTTCAGGCATTGCCATTCCTACCCCAAGAGATGGGACAGCAAGAGCCAAACATTCCATCTGTATTGTTCGAGGACTTGCGCCACTCAGGCCCTGTTGTGGGGTGGCCCGTCCCCCGCACAGGCCCAGGCCCGCCCACGGATCTTGTTTTACCACCGTAACGATCTGTACTACGGTTTCACCAATTTTTCTCCGCATCCTGTCCAGTACAATGGTAAAGAATACCGGACTTCAGAACATTTGTTCCAGGCTTTCAAGGTGTGTCAACTTTCCTTTTTCACGAAGGAATACCTAAGGCGCAACCAGTTCTTGGACAACCGTCCAGATATCGCGGAGAAGATTAGGACGATCTCAAATTCGCCCTGGGATGCGTTCAACGAAGCCAGGGTGCATAAGGCTGATCAACATCCGGACTGGTTGAAGATGAAGATGAATATCGCAAAGGTTGGCCGCTGATGCGCAAAATGATACAGCAGCGATACTGACCACCCGAATTCAAGATGGAAATTGTCGTCTGGCACAAATTCACCCGCACGAGGATTTAAAACAGGAATTGCTGGGTACAGGTGACGCGGAACTGGTTGAAGTGCGCAACACAATCTCTGTTCGTCGGTTATCTAACCCCCTTTGCGTAGGATTCCGCTGAGGACCGTTTCTGGGGCATAGGCAAAGACGGCCAAGGACAAAACGAGCTTGGAAAAGCTCTAGAGAAATTGAGGAGCAAGCTCCAGGCTGCATCGTAACCTCCACGCTTTGGGAATGCCGGTCGACGCTTGGTCGATTGGTATCATTATGCCTCTATTTCCTCTTCTGTATTTGTGCTCGGAACTCGGATTCTTTTTACGAACAAAAGCTCATAATCAGGAAATTGTTTTGTGCATCTCCATGATACCATTTCAATGGATCGATGTCTTATCTTGCGGTGGCCGTCATCTCATCCATTTCCTTCGACTTCCCCGAGTAAAGGCTTGGAGACACCAACATTTTCCACCGATGGCGCATTTTTTTGATGAGGGAAACTCGGCCGTTACTCTCTTGCACATAAGGTAACCGTGGGAAATCTGTATGATCTTACCGACGGCCATCACCGAAGGTTTTGCTCGCAACTCTCTCGTTCGCTCCGTCACCACTGCATCCAATATTGGATCCTCGTGCATTACAAACTGATGAGAATCATTTCCCCGCATCAAGAATAGTGCACTGGACTGAATTCAAGTTGAACATCATGATCTAGACTAGACACGAGAATGAACCGTGGGAAAGGAGCGATCATTTGAGTCTTCCACTTAACTTTACGACTATTCTCAACTGTGTCGAGACTTTATTATCATGTAAGTGGACCCTCATTGTTGAAATTTCGACACATTCTAGCTGATACATTTCCTTTCTGTGATTGTGATGTTCAAACCAGCTCAGACTCCCCACTGCCCTAAGATTTTATTCTATCACAGCTACGATCCTCATTACGGGTTCACAAACTTTTCCGCACATCCCGTTGAGACGGCGCAACACCAAATGCACGTCCTCTAGCTATTTTTGCGCTTATAAACACATCATTAAGAGGCGCAGAGTAGCTTCAGTGCTATACAAACATATCTGTATACCTGAACTCTGTTAGGTGATATAAAGGAGAGTCAGAGCGAGCTCCGACTACTGACTGTAGTATTCAGAGCACGACCGCGGTGACGCTGCAGCGTGTTGTACTCTGAATACACTACCAAGGAGATATACCCATAAACGCCTATAACCGATTCAAGGGATTTATTCCTATAAAAGCGACCCAGAGACTGCATAGATGAAGTGGCGAGACTTAACATGTTGCGCGGTACATTAAACTGCGTAAGAGAGCTGCCGCGGTGCCACCGCGGCGCCTCTCTGCCAAAGACATAGTTGTGTTAACGGTTACATCATGGAGGAAAGCAGCCGCAGCTATGCCGCGGCATCCCATAGCTGTGTATAACCTACCGCGGAGCCTGCTAACGGGCCGCGGTCGAGCATAGACCCATTGTTGCCCTAAGACAGGGAACTGCCAAAGCGATCAGATGATCACGTGGTGCCGCGGCGCGACACGACCTGTCAAATCAAAGACACACAAGTCCTAATTCGGATTCTAACGATCGGATTCAGGCACTCCGGTACTTCGCGGGCCAAGCACTGCCCGCGGCCGGATCCACCAAAGACAAGCACAAGGAGGAATGTATTGAAAAGGCTGGGTTCAACCCCAGGCCGGCGCGGCATCGTACTGCAGGTGCGGAAGGCACCGCGGTATTACCAATATACCAAATATAGACCGCGGGGGTCAAAACCGACGATCTCCCGGCACCAAGAGCATGCGGGATCGATGAAGAACCACGAGGGAACGAACCTACATGACCAAGCACCACATCTCAGTTACTATATCTAGTTTATCTCCTTTCATTTGTACTATTACTATAAAAGCAGCCTGTAGAACCTGCATACAGCCAGTTCATCGCACCGTCTATCGGCGTGGGTGTCCTCAGGCATATTTCGCGGAGATTTGTTTACTATCTCTGTTTGTAACTTGTCTATAAATTGAAGTTGGTTGTTGGCTCGAATTGTCAAGCAAGGGACTCATCAGTTAAGCTTCAAACGGTTAACCACCTGAGAATTGGTTGTGACTTGTCAGCTGCTTCGCCTTCACACTCGTCAGGGAGAGTCCTGTCATTAGCTGTTGGATCGATTAGTTGGACTTTGCAATCAACGCTTAAGCCGTTACTATAAAAGTGAAGGAAACGTTCCCAAACGAGGACAAGTTTAGGTCTGCTGTACGGGAGAGTCCTGCAGTAAAGAGAATTGCCAAGGAAGAAGCAGCTTGCCTCATTATAGCAATTGGAATTGGCCATTGCTGGGGATATTTTGTGAACACCAAGTACAAACTCTGCCCTGAAGTGATAGAACTATCTTTATAGTCACTACCTTCTTGTATCCGTCTCATACAAATGTTCATCCAACGCCGCGGCAGAAAGATAACTGCTGTAACTTGCCAAGTGAAGTGCTGCGGGGACTTTGTTAGTGCCTCATAGTACTTGTTTCGTTGTTAACTGTACAATCCAAACCTGCTGGCCGCATACTACGGTCTGGACCCGAACTCACCTAAGGATTGCGCTAGTCTTTTGGGAGTGATAAGATATTGTTTGTGTGGTTTTTTGTCATGATTCGGCATTATTCCAACATTTTCATTCAACTTCAACCCCGGGTATCCCGGGTTATCACAAGCATACGGAATAACCACCAGGGGGTTATTCGTAGTCGCTTGGGGCGATTGCATTGGGAATAACCAACCAGGGGTTATTCAAATGCTGATCGGAACACGCGTAGGACGATTGGATTCAGAATAACCAACCAGGGGTTATTCAAACGACGATCGAGATATCAGAATAACCAACCAGGGGTTATTCAAACGACGATCAGGATACCCCGATCGCCCGTTACCAAGATCGAACACCTGCAGATGGTCGGTATTTCATAGGAAGGGACAACCATCAGTTTCATAGGACACGGTATATAAACTCGGTAGAATCTACATGTACTCCAGATTCTACCTCGTCTAATATCAAGTCTACTTTGACCTGACAACGGTGCAGCGCTCTCTCACTTCGACTACGAACGACGTGCGTTCACATATCATCTTCTCCTCGAGGTCTCCTCGAGTTCGGTGACCAGGCGGCTACCCCGCCGTCTCTTCAAGTCTCGCGACGCTCCCCCTCGATGGCTATAGCCAAACTTCCCCAGTAGAGCCGGGTTGTTCAGTGCTGCCCTCTCGTTGTCAGTCGCGATCACTTCAGACCGGGTTATTCAACTATCGTCCCGGCCGGGTTATTCTCTGTCCCGCCACAGCCAGGTCGACCCAGGGCTTGTCTTGACAGAAGGTAGAATCTAGTCTACCCACCCCGACGATCGTTACCACGCACAAATATAACCCCGAAACACCACGATGCTACAGATGAATGTCTACCTGCAGAACTCCAGGGAAGAAGGGAGTTTAGGACGATGGGTGGTGCGCACCCTCCTGACCCTTCTTCTCCTCGCACTCGCCGGATTGCTTGTGGCCTGGTACTCCCAGATGCCCACATATCTTGGACCTCGATACAGACGTCTCGTAGGAGCGAGACGCGACCCGATGGAAATTATCCGTGGCTACGGCCACGACTTTGGGTGTTGGCTGGCGCGTTTGTGTAGACCGCGGCCCCAGCCCATATTCCGCCAAGGACAACGCGGAAGATGACCCGCAAGGGGGCTAGGCCCCCGGAGGGAACACAGAAGGGGCCCTGTAGCCCCGAACGACGACGAATATGCGGACATGCCGCCCCTCATGGACATAGTGGGCGCGCACGCCGACGACCTCTTCGTGAGGGACCCGTTTTCCCGGATGACGATGCTAGTCCCGGGACTAACAGAAACAATGCGGGGAATCAACAACTCCCGACGGACGGATGTGCCAGGACGAGTGGTACTCGACAGTGGGGCGCCTGTAGAAAGAGAAGAACGAATCATCTACGAGGCAGAGCCCGGCACCGGAAGACCGGTGGAAGAAACCGAGCGCATACTCGGGGAACCAGGGGAATAGGCTGGATGAAGGCAACAAGAACCCGAATGGAAATACCCGCGGCTGATCCGCACCTATACCCGGCTCGCATCTTTTCATCACTCGCTTCTTTATCTTATCGCACCTCACTTCCCAAAGAAACTTCGCACGGTTCAAAAAGGCTTCGTGTTTCAAGAAAGAGAAAAAACTTCGCAAATTGCAAGACTACGATACGATGGCGTTTGTAACAGTATAATGAATACAAATTGTTCAGAAGAAAAAGCGTCCCGGCGCGCCAGAGTCCGAAGCAACCCCCTACTCATCGCTCCTTCGCCTTCCCCTTCCCTTTCCGATCCACTGGTGGCATCTCGACGTCCTGGCTCGCAAGCTCGAGAACGGATGCAAGATGCGCCAGGTATTGAGCGCGTTGCTCGGTCGGCAAGGTTGAGAGATGGGCGGCGAGGTTTTGAGCGTCTCGCGCGACACCTTGGGAGGTGAACTCCGGGTTGCGGAGGCGGCCCCCGACTTGAAGACGCTTGCTGCGAGGGCGGGAGCGCGGGCTCTGCGTCCAGGCCGAAATCGCCCAACGAGAAACCCAGCTCGTCGTCTTGAGGGCGGGCGCGGGGTGGGAGCGGCGGTGGACGACCTGCACGAGCGCCCGCCGCAGAGGCGGCTGGCGCTGGGCGACGAGAAGAACCCGGCGCGGCGCGGGGGCGGTTCGCTTGCGCCGTGTGGCGACGGAATGATCTGTCCGTATTTTGGAGCGGCTGGAATTCGTACAGGAACGACCTGTACGAGTCCACTATATTCGCTAGACGAAGAAGAAGATCAGACAGGAGGAAAAGGGAGTACAAGACGACTCACCCAAATGGACCAGGTCCATTGACCGAGGGTCCGGAAGCAAGAGCTGGTAGCGCCCTTCTCCGAGATGCTCCCAAAACTCGAACCGAAAATCCCACAAAACCTCCTCCATCCGCTCGTTGAATGCCTCCTGGAAATCGCTCCAGGTCTGGCATTTCTCGTGCAGCTTGTTGCAGTGGTAACAAGTGCGACGCGGCTTGTTGGGACGTTTTGCGTTGGGGTCGGTGTCGTCAGAGCAGAAACGTCCCGGTTCACAATGGGGACATCGCGGCAGGAGTTGGCGGACCACGGCGCCAATGGGACGGTGTGCTTCGTGCACAAATATGGTCGGCGTGGCGCGACTATCAACAACCAGCCTCGGCGCTGGGGGCCACTTAGACCGCGGGCGGTTGCCCGCTGGGATTCGAATGGTTGGTCCCCGTGGGTTGCGACGGGGAGAAGGCGACCGTGGGCGGCGGGCAGGGGGCGGAGAAGGGCGACGAGGGGGAGATTGCGCGCGAGGTGCAGCTCGGCGCTCCCTCCCCGTTCTGATCTCTTCGGATCCTCGGCGACGTTTCCGCGAGGGGATGTCCGGCGGGGGACTGAGGGGCGGGACGGGGATGAAGTCCTCCTGGTTCCAATTTGGACGAGGAGGAGGGGGCGGGCGCGATGGTGGAGTAGGAGGACGCGGTGAAGGAACCCGCGCCGGCGAAGGAGGGGGGTGGCCGTGACCACCGGGGTGGCACCTGCGAAATCCCGCCAGTACAGACCATGCTCCCGCACAAATTCGTCCAACTCGTACCCCTCAAGAACCCGCGACGCGTACGAGGGGTCGGGATCGTCGAAGTCGGGCGGCGACACGGTTGCCGCCTCGCAAGGGATGCGCGCAGAAGGGCCATTCATGCCCACCTCCGCCAAATCTAAAGAACCCGGGGTTCAATGCGACGATGGAGAAACAAGACGAGCGACATACGTCGTAGAACTCCGCCATCCGCGGGAACTGGAACCAAGTGGATTGTTCGTTGGGCTGGTTGGGGGCCAGCGGCTCTCGAGGATCGAACCAATTTGCAGGGAGAACCCGGATGGCGGTCTCCGGTCGCAAATAATTGCTCCAGATGGGGGTTGAACCCCGCTCCGCAAGCCTACCCCGACGACGATTGAGGTCGAAGACGCGATATTCAGGCGCCCATTCGGGGTGAAGGACTTGCACGATCTGGTCGAGCAAATCGACGAAGTGAAACGAGTACGCCACCGAGGCCCCGACTTGCGCAAGCCAGAAGAGGCGCTGCTCGAACTCAAGCTGCAAGTGGGGTAAATGGAGTGCACGGGAAGGGGAAGAGAGGACGCAGACGCACCATGATCGTCAAGGTCCTCCTGGACTCGCCCTCGATGTCCGCGTTCATACGCGCGATCGCGCTCAGGACGTCGTCAAATTGGGATACGATCTCCGAGCTCAAGTCAAGGTCCTCGAGCCGCTCGTTCCGCAGATGCGCGTTCCAGACTATAACGATTTGCATGTGCGGGGGGCCGAAAACCTGGAACCGGAACCAAGACGAGAGGACCTGAACAACGAAGAGCTGATGGGCGACCTCCGCGAACGACCAAGAGGAGGGGTACACCGCGGGCATGCCACCCAGCGGGACGCGCTGATAGGCACAGTGGTGCCGGCGCGGAGGAGGTTGGACGTCCTGGAGAGGACGTCGAGAGTGGCGTAACCAGTCCCAGAGCGCTGGGTTGAACTGGGGAGGGGGAGGCGGGAGAACCGCCGTTGGGAGTATAACTCCCGGTCGTTCCAAGACCGCGGGAAGAGGACCCACGTACGCGCGGGTGCGAGCGGGATTCGAGAGGTCCCAACCGCGCTCTCGAGGAAGGGGAACCCGCCAGGATTGAGGACGAAGGGTGACTGATCAGCGAAGATGGAGACGACGCCAGGGTTTAGAGGGGGACGCGGCACCCCAAACGGACGCTCAGGCGAGGGGACGATGGTCTCAAAGTCGCGGAGACGAAGGCCGATGCGCCTTGGGCGCGTGAGTAGGGGCGAGCCAGCTTCCAGGGGAAATCCGACATGGGGGAAAGAAAAAGAGAGATAGGAGAGGCGCGCGCACCCTGACCGGGTTATATAAAGCACGGTCAGGGGCGCAAAAGAACCCGCAGCACAATTCAAACGGAGAACCCGCGCTTGCAAATGGAAGAAGCTAAAAGCTGAAACATTATGCAAAAGGCCAAATGGGGAAGCAATTAACGTTTAGATCACGCATGACCGCGATTGATCTACACGAGTTGCTTCCGCCAATTATGCCGAAACTGTGGCAGTGCTCGGTGATCAAAACTCAAGAAGCCGATTACCGCGATCAAATATTGGGATGAAGAGGAATAAAACACGACAACGAGGAATTACCGGGTTCAATCGGGTTCCTCTTTGAAGTGCGAAACGAAATCCACGCTCCACAGTATTCTAGGGTCGCTGGGACATCGACCTTGAAGAGGGGGGTAATGTCATGATTTGGCATTATTCCAACATTTTCACTCAACTTCAACCCCGGGTATCCCGGGTTATCACAAGCATACGGAATAACCACCAGGGGGTTATTCGTAGTCGCTTGGGGCGATTGCATTGGGAATAACCAACCAGGGGTTATTCAAATGCGGATCGGAACACGCGTAGGACGATTGGATTCAGAATAACCAACCAGGGGTTATTCAAACGACGATCGGGATACCCCGATCGCCCGTTACCAAGATCGAACACCTGCAGACGGTCGGTATTTCATAGGAGGGACAACCATCAGTTTCATAGGACACAGTATATAAACTCGGTAGAATCTACATGTACTCTAGATTCTACCTCGTCTAATATCAAGTCTACTTTGACCTGACAACGGCGCAGCGCTCTCTCACTTCGACTACGAACGACGCGCGTTCACATATCATCTTCTCCTCGAGGTCTCCTCGAGTTCGGTGACCAGGCGGCTACCCCGCCGTCTCTTCAAGTCTCGCGACGCTCCTCCTCGACGGCTATAGCCAAACTTCCCCAGTAGAGCCGGGTTGTTCAGTGCTTCCCTCTCGTTGTCAGTCGCGATCACTTCAGACCGGGTTATTCAACTATCGTCCCGGCCGGGTTATTCTCTGTCCCGCCACAGCCAGGTCAACCCAGGGCTTGTCTTGACACAGGGCTCAGGCTCAGTCTTAGTGCGGGGTTTGGGCTCGGTCTTGACACTGTGGTCAGGCTCGGGCTGTGGGCTCGAAGCAGAGTCGGGGGTTGTCACAGGCAAACAGGCGTGGTTTATTGTGCTGGCTTTTGCCCCCCATGCTCATTGAGAACTCCCAACTGGGGGCCAGGTCAGGGCAAGGCCTTTGTCAAGTTGCGACCAGAGGGAGAGGGACCGGGAGGGTGGGGAATAAGCAGGAGGAGAGGAAGAGGGGGGGGAGGATCTTGAGGGCGTGCTGTGAGGGTAGAAGGGTACCACGCGCGTCGCAAAATAGCGCTGTGGCTGTGGTGGTGGTGGATGCATGCATGCAGACGAATCTACAATGTATATGGATAAGTAGCACAAAAAAAAAAAAGGAAAACCAGTAAAATACTCACTTGTCTGTGAGAACCCACCAGATACTCCTCCACCTTGGCCCCGGCCTCCGGAAAGGCACGCAGCAGGCCCAGCATGTGGAATACGGCCAATGCTGCTAGCAGTGTTGTGCAGGGTCGACGGTGCAATGCACCGAGCATGCGGAACACTGCTAATGCTGCCGGCGCTATCGTTCGGGACCCACGTTGCAGTGTGTTGAGCAGCGCACACAGAGTTCCTGGCGCTGGCAGTGGTTTGCTCGTTAGTCTGGACAGCGGGGGTTGGCTTCGGGTGGTCGCAGACGGAGGCACACGCGAAGTGCACTGGACAATGGCTGTGCCAGTGGAAGCACGACTTCTTCCACCCGCAGTTCAGGTCCGTTAACGTGTCGAAATATTTGATGGTGTTCTCAATTTTGGAGGCAGAGGGGACGTTAGCAACAGCTGTAGCTCTAGATAAAGAAGCCTAGGTAAGTAGTTTAATTGAAAACAGAGCAGTAGTGACACACCTAGTAGCTTATGCCCCTTGCATAGGTCCCAGATACACCAGCCACCACCACTTGTTCCCCTGGCTGGAGTGCTGCTCTTCATCCATGGTAGAGGGCCAGTACTTGGTGGGGGCACAGGGAATATAGTTTTGAGGAGGATCAGGCAGGTGAGCCAGTGGGTGGGTGGGTTTGGGTGGAGGCATGATGGTTTGAGACGCGACGCGATTGTGACAATGATCACACTGGCCACAAAAGCCGCACTTCAACATCGGCAGTGGGAGGGGCGCGACGATGAGCGCGAGGGCGGCACATCGGGTGTTTGGGTGCAGATCAGATAGAAATATTATTTGTGATTTTATTGGTATTTTACATCTAATTTTTAGATATTTTTTATTGATATGCACCTTGGCAACGTTGGCAACGACGAGCACGAAGGTGCTGCGTCAGCGCCCGCACCGAACACCGCCACATAGTCTCTCAATATACCCATCTTTTTTTTCTTGAAGATATTGCTGCTATTGTTGTTTTTAGAATGATTTTTGATGGCGGGACGACGAGCGCGAGGGCGGCACGCGAGGCGTGTGATGGCGCTTGGGTGCAGATCGGATCACTGTATTATTTGCGATTTTAGCTGTATTTTACGAATATTTTTCATTAACATGACCGTTGACAACGTCGGCGACGACGAGCGCGAAGGCGCGGCGTCGGCGCCCACGCCGAACACCGCCGCATAGTCCCTCAATATACCCGCCCTTTTTTCTTGAAGATATTGCTGATATTTTTTAAAGGTATTGCGAGGTTTATTGCGGGTAGCCCTAGACAGCTTAAAAACCCTCTAATTAGAGGTGTCATCCGACTCCGATGACACCTCTAATTAGAGGGTTTTTGTGGGATTATTAGGTGCAAGCGGAAAATCCCATCCGCTAAGGATGATGATGAGGCTGAGGAGGTAAAGCCACCGCCTGAAAAGGTGGAATCCAAATTTTATTACCTTGTCCTATGTTAATTGTGGCTCGCCTAGGCCAAGAAGTCGTCAATTCCTTCTCCTCCGCCCACGTAGCGTTCGAAGTCGAAGCCCGATGAAAGCTGTAAATATTTTTTGAGGTCACATATTCGTGTAAAACCTAACCAAGGGTTCATAGCCTCCCCTCAAGATCACCTCAGTGCACAACTACAAGAACTTTTTACCACGCTCCACGATCTGCGTTCAACTCCCAAATCTAGTACCCGATGTCTGGAACAGATTGAACAAAAGATCTGCGCTCATATTGCACACGAAAACGAAATAATCCGACTTGAAAATCTCGGTGAAACTCGAGGCTGGCCATCTTTATTGAACTATCCGGTGTTGATCAGGCGGGTTCTTTTCCTCAAAGCACAGTTATTGGACTTTATTCGCGATAAATGCGACCTTTATAACTGCGTCGTTTGGACCTACTTTTTGGAAATGATAGATTACGAAGTACACGAGTTCGGACGCTCTGAAGATCCTGCAAGGGCATATGAATATGCTGTTCTTCGTGCTAGATGTAGACAGTGAGTAATTCCATCGCCCAAAGCCTCACCATCGTTGATTTTAGTCCAGTCTGGGCCCGCAAGGTGCTCTGATCATCGGCTCTATTATTTTGGCAATGTTTTCCAAGTAGCTCGAATCTTCCCTCTCGGACACTGTGCAACGGCTTGTAGATGATCGACCTCAAGATTTCGATTCACTCGATGCCTTCAACTATCCGTTGTACCTCTTTTCCTTCGACTCTTTTATTCAATTCGTCTTGGTACGCTCACGTCGCTGCCCGTATCATCGAACAAGATGTCTGATTTACCAGATTTCCTTTTCAATCTGAAATCACAGAAACAGCATCAAAAAAAAAAAAAAAAAAAAAAAAACCCTAATGAATGCCACAGAAGAAGAGACCAGCACCGAATCTCGCTACGGCACAAGGAGCTCAACCAGAGCAAGATGATTACCATTTCTTCCCGAATAATTTGTATTTTTCAACCCAAAAACAGAATAAAGGACGACTAAGGAAGTAGTACAATCAACCCATATGAGTATGCCGAGGCCGTGAGCGGTGGTGAAAAGAATTTTGAACAGTGTTTGTTCTTGTTTCATGTGTGACTGTCACCCGTGACACAACGCGTCTCCCTTCTTACCACCATCGTCTCGCTATCTCCGCTGCTGTCCCACTCTATATCGTCCATCAATTCCACTCAGAACTGTGCCAAATACCCAGCGGCACGCTCCAGTGCCATTTTAACTCTGTTCCGGCCTCTCATCGACTACTGAAACCTCAAATACGCGATTTTCGCCTTTTCGGCCAACAAGGACGTGCGTGGCCCCGATTTCCCTCTCAATCTCCACCAAAAGGTCTTGAAATCATCGCAAGTCATGTATTACTACCCCCTTGGACCCTTTTTGCGGCTCTCCACTTCGACTTCACTGAAACCAGGGACACTCGGCACGCGGGTGGTGAAATGGAGTATGTGCGCAATGCCTTCGCACAATTATGGCTGATAATGGCCTCAAATATATTCGCAGCGCTCCTGGAGACTCACTATAGTCGACCCTGAAGCTCAAATGGCGCCGAGTCGGACTTGATTGTGAATATAGGTGAGTTCTTGTTCGCATAACTTATCCCATTCCTCTCACGCTCTTCCGTATCGTCCAGTTTGGCCTCACCTCTAAATTTACGCGTCGTCTTAATCCCCATTGCCCCACTGTTCCTCAATTGGAGGACAACGACGCTGGGACATACCAACACCGTGTAGAGGTGAGTCGAGTTTGCATTTCGTTGCTCCTAGATCTGCAACGCCTTCCCCTCATCATCTATCCTTTCTTCCTTCATGCTGACGACGGCGTCGACGGGCCAACAGACACTGCAAGTATCCCAGCCTGTGTGGCATCGGCGGCGAAACCGCGGTACCCATGTCCTTCGTGCTGATTCATGTATGTCCGTGCTCCCTTTCCGCTCGTCCTGACTGTGTTGGGAGCGATCTGGTCGATGTTCGCGAGCTGCGGTCGGAGGCCACGGAGTGAAATCATGGTTCTGACAGTGCGTTGATTTTTCCACGATCGCTTTCCAGTTCCTCTCCCTCCTACGCTTGGAGCAGTGTTGTGCTGCAAGGATGCATCGCGTCCGTGTGTTTGAGAGCAGAGACGTTTTCCCTCGCTTATTTTTTCCCCCGAATACTCGCTCATCTCTCCTCGGAAGAATGCCATCCTTCCTCACGCCTTCGTACATAGAATCTCGGCCGCCATCGAAGAGTCGACATACATATTTCCAGTACCTTATACATTCTTGAATTTATTTGCACTATTGTGGACTCCGACGATCTCCTCGTCTCTATAGTATTTTTTTACCCTTTGCTATGATTTTGACCTGATCTGGCGCGTAGGCGGGTCGCTACGCTATGGGAGTTCAAACCGTTCACCACCATGGAATCTGGGTCGAATGGTGAGTTTTCGGTTGCGCCGACTCTTCATTGCCGCGTGTGTTCGTTCCTAATCCTAAGCAGTAGCTATAAGAAATCCAAATTCTGCTTCAGGGCTTTCGCCAACATTGGTTCCTCCTGTGTTCCGCTTCATCACCTAACTATTCGATGCCGCGTGGAAAACCATGCACTTTAATTCTCTCCGTTTTCTTTTTCTCTCGAGAATGATGAACGTATGTATGACTTTTTGGCATTCTCTTTTCCTTACATGTTTTTCATTTTCATTTTTAGCGCACACATTTTTGGAAAGGCCTGCGATACATGCCGGAATCATGATCTTGCACTTCTGGGTTTGGTGCGTGTTGGCGACGGGTGTCTTTATTTTCGCATCGTTTACCACTTCTAGTCGCTCATTTCCCCATGGTCTGCGAGATGCACTTGATACAGTGAATTAGGTTTGTCTTTTCTTCTCGTTCGTTGCTTTTGCGTGTCATGTCCTTTATCTCTTAGACCCAGATCTTTTGTGACAGATTTGGGAATTCCCTGAGAGTAATTTCCGTATGTCTCGAATCGACGCCAAAGTACCCCAATTCTCGTGAAGTAACTTGGAGGGCTTGGTGAGTACTTACTTGTCGTACCTCCGGCGAGTCTTTGAATTCTTCTTAGTACTTTTTGTCTTTCTGATCTGGTGCCTAGCGCATCCGTCGCGCTATTGGTCTTTCAAGCTGTTCGACAATATCACATCGAGGTGCCGAATGGTGAGTTGAGTTGCTTCCGATTCAATTTTCCACGCTTGTTTCGATTGTTCCTCATCTTGAGAAGTAGAAAATGCCGACTTGGCATTGGTATCTTTGCCCAAGTTTGTTCCTCTGTGTTATGTTTGCCTTGTTGTGACTTCGTCGTTGTTCGTTCTTTCCCTTTGTGCCGAGCTTCCGATATTCTGACTTGTTGTTCGTCCGAAATTCCTGCACTTTCTTCGAGTACTCCGCCACCCAGAACTCGCACTGGGGAGATAGGTGTGTAGGATACACTGATTTCAATTCACCACTCACTTCTCAGCTGCAATGCTCCCTTGTCGGAGTATCGGTACATCCCCTTTTATAGCGTGTGTCCGCGTACTTTTCATATCTGTTCCTTAATTTTAATTCAGGTCCGTACATACGATAGAGCGGTTTCTCGTTTGCACAGAATTTCGCTAGGTACGCTGAATACGCCACATATAATATTCTCTTACAACGATTCTAGTGTGTCCCATTTGTTCCGATCTCTCGACAGCTAACTTCCAGTTGTTGCCTCATCCACCTCGCCTCCACCTCGCGTCCAACACGACGAAGTCCTCGTTGACGAGGAGATCCGTTGCATTATTTTCCTTGTATGTCTGCTTTATACCTCGTGAACGCTGTTCTGATGCGGTGTTGTTCTATGAATCAATCCATGGGCGTCGACTTTCCAGCAGGGAGACGACTTTGTGGGATCACTGCTTTCTTGTCACCCAGTGAGTACTCGAGTACTTGAAGGCTTCTCGCCTCTGATTGGTCTCCGATTATTCACCCAGGTCTATGTAGCATCCAGAAGAGGTTGCTTTCGCAGCTGCAGTGTGGGTGCTATCCCTATTTTAGCCCTGTACCATAGTGTACGCCAATATATATCATTTGAACCAAAATTGAACTGGGTCCCCAGAATTAGTACCCCAGAGCACTCGAAATCAGCGCCTCGAAGCACTGCAAACTAGTACCTTGAGGTACTAAAAAGTGCTTAAAAACACTGCATAAGAGTGAAAAAACGAGCAAAAGTACTTCATCTTAGTGCTTTCAGGTACTATTATGTAGTGCGTCGGGTACTAATCTGAAGTGCTTCAGGGTACTATTTCTTCCAAATGATGAGGTACTATTTTGAAGTGCTTTCACTAGCCGCAGTGGTGTGGTTCCTGGATCTCCGCAGGGTTACTCCACCGACTCCATTGGTCCGCGGTAGATCACTCGGATTCTCCGAACTTGTGACCACCCATTCCCGCTTTCCCGTGAAGGACATAAATCTACCACGAACCGGAGAACCCAACTAGAGGTGGAGGAATGGAAACACGGCAATTTAATCGAATGCCTTACCGGCCTAGAAATCCATAAATAGGCGGCGACCTTTGTATACTTTTACCGAGGCGAGCCTGACTGTCATCCAAAACATTCGCCGTTTCAATTTCTCGGGAACAAAACAAGTGGCAAGTTGCAACTGCCGCTGCTGCGGAGCGGAATATCGTACCTTGTCGGTTCATTTATTCTCCCATGCTCAGACGTATATCAGAAATGTACACTATATGAGGAGCCGCTGAGACGAGGCTCAGCAACAACCCCAATAACTTGCACCAGTTAACATGCTCACTCGCCTCTTCTGTCTGTTTGCCACCACTCTCTTGACCGCTAAAGCAGCCAGTGCCCAAACCTGTTCGCCAACCGATTGCACATTCATGGGCGCATGCGTGCCCCTCAATGGACGTGTCTGTGGTCCTCTGCCGAATGGGAATGGTTGGAGGGCAGTCTACGAGTGTGAAGCAGACGGGAATGTGACAGAAGTGCAAGCCTGTCCAGTGCGTATCGGTTCGATTTTTGCCCATCTCTGCTTGTTCGCTTACTGTGCGCCGAGCAGGTATGCGTCGATGGTAGATGCATTCCGGTGGAGTAGGATTAGGAGTACCGGGCCAAGGAAACGATCCTCTTTATGCTCTAAATTTACGTACAACGTTCAGTCAGACCCTAATGTCCATCGCTTCATTTTTGATCCATAATTTCCGTGTTTACACTCGAATGGTCCATTCAAGGACTGCATAAGCTTCACGGTGCAGATCCGAGTGATTTTGGGCTCGATTGATCCCAAAAATTCGACGTGAACGGGGCTGGGAAATATACCAGCGGGAACTCAGTTACAAGTTGATATAACGAGACATACATGTACCAATTTATTTTACAACTTAAGCCCGCGGTCTCCAGAGTTCTTGGCGGAGGATGCTCCAGTGCACTCCGCCTTCCTTCTCCCTTCGCCACCCATTCTACCAGTAGCTCAGTCGACTCGAGGTACAGCGTATAGACATTCGCATTAGTCTGATCTTCCGCCCAGATCATCTGTTTCGAATCTTCGTCGGAATCATCCAGCGATTTCTCCGCGGGGCCAACAATGACGAACATCACCCCTGTGAGGCCACCGCACAGAAACGTGACGTCGTGGATTTGGTCGTGCCAGGATGCGTAAGTGAAGTAGGAGAGGTTGGGACAATCTTCGATCAAGGTTCACGGGAAATACGACGACTGAGAACATGGGCTGTGAAGACTTGATGGCGCGTGCATCGTAAAGTCCTTGATTTTCCCATGGCGGCTCTGGGATCCCGAAGAACCCATCCCACATGAGATAGAGACTCTCCAGCTGGAGGGTGCGGATGTGCCGAACGACGGCGAAGTGTCTGATTCCTTGTGAGATCTCAAGCAATTGTCCAATGAGCGACAACTCCTCGTCTGAGAGATCATCACAAGTGAAAGGCAGATCGATGGCTAGTACTCGAATGAAGCTGGCACTCAGTAAGAGACTATCCCTGATTCGCCTCATCCAGTCGTTGTGCTGGCGAAGAACGACTGTGTGGAAGGCAATCGGATTTGTCCTACCCCTCGCGGTGTTAGTCGCAAACATCTCGGTTCTCGGAAGTCTGACCCACCAGGCGCGAAAGTGAGGCTACGAGAGAAATTGTGTCACAGATATCGCGATCCTCATCCAGAAGCGCGTCAATTATTGCTCGTTCAATATCTTCTGGAAATGTGAATGATGGGCCAGGACTGGAGACGCTCAGATTAGGTGCCATGGATCGGGGAGCAGGTCAACTGGTCGACTTTGGCGAGCAAGAGCGGCAAGGGAGTCAAGGAGCTGAACTGTGTACTACAGGATGTTAGGACTGCATGACAACTCGTCTGGTCAAAAAACAGCGGTTTCGTACTCCGATCGATGCGCAACTTTGCGTTGCAACCGGATTAAACGGACCGTGCTCGGCGCTCATCTCCGCCCAAGGTGAGATAGGGCGTGTGAAGGCGACTCAACTGTTCGAGGGAAACTTAGCAACGGATAAAGTCGGGTGATTTGAAGTGCGCACTGGAGGCATCTCGGGGTAACCGGTGTCAATGGACCCGGGAAAATGTCCAGTGAAACTGTGAAATGCAGCACGAAGAAAACGGGATCCGAATTGAAATTGAGGACGAGACCAAGACGAGACCTGGTCTAACAGGACACCATGCATGAGAGCCACGGGAGATTACAGGAGGACAAGTTGGTCGAATGGCGAAACTTGAAATTGTCGAGTGGCACACTGGCAAGGTTGGATGCATTTTGAAAGATGTGAATCCGAAAGAATATCCGAGACGTGTAACCACATAGGACGGCGCCTAGTTACTGTATAGCACACTCGGAGCCCGGAACCAACTGCTAGCAAAGGCGGAAAACATCAGGCGGAAAAAACCGTGTCATGATGGAAGCAAGATGGGAGCGGGAAGCAAGCGGGAAGACAAGTCCGTTTATTTACCCCGCCCGCTCCAACCACACAGTCCTGCACCGCCACCATACTGAACCTTTCTTCCCTCCCTCCATCCATTGCTCCTCGCCCACGCCACTCGTATTCAATGCCTCGAGCTTTCCTACTTTACTGTCCCTCTTAGGTATGCCTCAGGCCGTAGGTGACGTGCCCTCCCCACTGATTTGCCTCTGAGGCAATAACCAAGAAGGAAGGTAGGCACAGTGCATCTCGGGATCGTGTCGTTGGACGAGGCTAACGGGGAAGTTGGGTAGCATCTCTAGGGCCTTCGTAGAGAATGGTGAGCTGCTCCATGTCCCCTTGGAACGAGTGCCTGACGTGGTTCTTTCCATTCTCTCCCCTGCTCTGTACTCGCTCCGTTGTGATAAGGACCGTGGCGCCGCTATGAGAATTTGTTTTATCAAATAGACAGCATGTTCACCCTCTAGGGGTTTAATTGCGTGTGAAGATAGTGAGGATATAGGATTAGAACATGTGCTTTGGTCCGAGTGAGTGTGTCATGGGATTGTACATGGTGTACGTTCTGGGGATTCGTGTTGGGGGTACCTGCTGTTAGCTGTAAACAGGTGTGGGGGTGATAGCTAGGGAAGGACATGGGTTCGGGTAAACCCAACGGGTTTGCGGGTCGGGTTGGCCGGGTCCAGGTCGCAGGTCAGCAGTTTTCTCGACCCGAACCCGCGGGTAGGCACACAGTACAAAGTGGCTGTAAAAAGTGGGCTTTGGGGGTACAAAACTATGCACAGGACTCCTATGAAGTCAGAACTCACCTGGAACACTGAGATTCTCACCTAAAACCTCGTGCCGTGAGGTGCCGAGGCTCGCATCACGGTCGGCCCGGGCTAGCCGATGACCCGTGAGTGACCCGTAAACCCGCGGGTTGGGGTTCGGGTTTTTAGGGTTCGGGTCCGGGTCAACTGTTTTATACCCGAACCCGTACCTGTGTCCATCCCTAGTGATAGCTACCTGTCCTAGGTCACAAGCTTGAATGGATGATGTGTTGTTTCCTGTGAAATCCGATGCCTATGCTGCAATCCTTTCTCTGTCATTTCCCTGATGTTCCCAACGAAGGTGGAAGGCTTAATACAATGTTTGACAGTTATAAAGCAAGTGACAGTGACACTGGCTGGTGCTGGTCAGCCGAACGTATGGTACATCCGGTCGTGACGTTGGGGTGCAAGCAGCGGTTTAAACCAATATGGCTTTGCCCAGGCTGACTTCTACAAAGCGTGAAGCTTGCGAAGTTGGTGATCCTATTACGGGGAAGCCCAATGAGATGACTTGGGGTCTGATGAGTTGGGACTGTGCTAATGGGGTGTGAGAGTGAAGTGCCCTGTTAGAGGCAAGTGAGAGTGTGGTCAACTCAGTGTGAGCGAGGTTTAGTTGCACAGGTGGTGGGGGAGAACTAAACTCCAAGAATTGACTGACTACAACACCTTTTTCTGCGATCCTTTTATACCTTTTCGCCTCTCAACTGTCCCCTTGATGCCCATTCATTCGGTTCCATTCCCTTCGCATTTGAGGGTGCTTTCACAGGACTGTACATGGTGTGCATTCAGTATTTGGGGCCATGGATGAGGCTTACATCCGAATTTTGGGTTAATTTCCATGAACAGACGTAGCGTACAACGCGATTCAGTACAGACACAGGTTACGTTCCATCAGTGACTGGGTTTCTGGGCCGTTAATTGTTAGTCTTGATCGGAAGATGCGTCCAGACGCATCCGAGTAGGTTTTGAGTGTTTTAGCTGGGTGGAAACTGGAAATTAAGCCCAAGATGCCCATTATTGGTTGGACTGTACCATTGTTGTGGAGCATAGCATGCGGCATCGTGCTCATATATGGGATACGAACTCACGGGAAAGGGAATTCAGGTGATGAGACCATTCAGTGGGTGTCGTGTGGCTAGTGCCATGGTCAAGCAGGTCGTATGTATGATATTGAGCATTGGCCAGCGACCATAGGCTGTGTGCGTTTGATGAGAATCCGGATTTGGTAACTTCAATTCCCGATTTGGATGAACGGGCACCTTGTACGTTCTCGTCCTGAGCTCGGTTGAAGGGGCCATGAGGCAGTGTGCAGGGTGTAGCACAAGCACCAGCCTCACACTGTCTCAGCCACTTTTCTTGTCAGCCCCGCTGCCCTATTCAATATGAATATGACCCCAGGTGGAATTGGGTGTGAGAAGAATGCAGGCCACCTGCGGGTAGTGCCAAGGGATGGATAGGAGTAGGGAGTAGTCGGGTGATTGCAACGGTGCGTCAGAGGGACCATGGCTTGTATGTGCTGGAGGCTGACCGGGAAGTTAGGTAGAATCATATGGACTTCTGTGAGATACATGTATGGATTGGTGGCTATTCGGAAGGAGGCCTTCATTGTCTTTCTCGATCCCTTAGCTTTTATTTCTCCCCTGCGCTTTCTCCAACCGTGATTTACTATGACATTCCATCCTTTATTCTTCCAAACAAGCCTTCCATAATACTGTGCACCTGCCCCCAGCATCCGTAGGTGTGCAATCCAAATCTACGATCCCTGCACAAGTCACGGATGGTGTGTCCTTTTGTATTAGATATGTCATGAAGGCACCACTCTTTGTCTATCTATGCAAAGATACTACACCATCCTCGGTTGCCCACCACACTGAGATGGTAAATGCTGCCCGCGACACACACGAATTGACACACCTTAGGGAGTAGCCTTGCAGGGCAGCCCCACCCCCACCAGCCCAACAACAAGAACAGCAGCAGCATACAAGAGTCTGTCACCATGCGGGTCAAGCATGGACAATGGGTTCTTAATTGCATCCGATGTGTGTGGGCAATGGTGTCATGTGTCGTGCTTTGCAATTTCGAAGGAGAGCATGCTGGAGCAGTGGAAGTGCTATATGTCTGCTGCAGATTCATTTTGGTAAGTCTTTGCTGGTCATTCTATTGATGACTTTCTTCGTTTGCCTAGTCGTCATATCTTCGTCTAGTTATTCTTCCATCCCTTCTCCTTTCTTTCACCGCCGTTATCTTCATTCCATACTCTGTCTTTACTTCAATTCACGAGTCTCTCACATAAGAATGCATGCTGGCTCCTGCACAAAGTAGAAGGGATTTGCTTGTCAGTACACCTATGATCAGTCTACTCAATGGTCAGTAGATGTGGGAGTGAAGAAGAGGGCAGGAGCACCGTCATGTCAACCCTCAGATGCCAGGAGGGTGTGGAAGCCTCTGGAGAGTGCGTCATGTAAGCCTAAGTCTGCAAGCACATGGATAAATAGCTGACAAAACATGCTGGAATGCTTGCCTGCTGACCAGTTCTTGATGGTCTCAAGAATTCAAGAGTGAAACTACATTAGACAACACCAGGGGTTGATTCACGGAGTGGTATATATTTTGCAATATAAAATCGAAATTTCAACTTGTACAAGCGTGTTTGCAGTCGATGAACTCCCAACCACACAAACAGTCATGCCATGGCAGTTGCGTTGAAATGGTGCGCTTAATATACGTCTTGAATATGCTAGTTATAGCGTGTTGTGCAAACAACACTAAAACCACACGAATAATATCTTATCACTCCCAAAAGAATAGCGCAATCCTTAGTGAGTTCGGGTCCGGGCCGTAATATGCGACCAGCAGGTTTGGATTGTATAGTAAATAATGAAACAAGTACTATGAGGCACTAACAAAGTCCCCACGGCACTTCACTTGGCTAACAACAGCAGTTATCTCTCGCCCGCGGCATAGGATGAATGTTTGTATGAGACAGATACAAGAAGGTAGTGACTATAAAGATAGTTCTATCACTTCAGGGCAAAGTTTTTGCTTGGTGTTCACAAAATATCCCCAGCAATGGCTATTCCAAATGCTATATTGAGGCAAGCTGATTATTCCTTGGCAATACTCTTTACTGCAGGAGTCTCCCGTACAGCAGACCTAAACTTGTCCTTGTTTAGGGACATTTCCTTCACTTTTATAGTACGGCTTAAGCCTTGACTGCAAAGTCCAATTAATCGATCCAACAGCTAATGACAGGACTCTCTCTGGCGAGTGTGAAGGCAAAGCAGCTGCTACTTGCTCCTCTCCCCTCTCTGTTTTCTTTCTCTTTCTCTTTCTCTCTCTCTCTCTCTATCTCCTTTCCTATCAGTCCCACAAATGGTCTAATACACATTCTCATACTTTGCTTAGTTACTGCATTGACATCCTGCCATTACTCATAACCTCAATCCACCCCCTTGTAGCACCTCACCTTAGTTTACCTTACTCTAGCTATACCACCATGCATCCACTCCAGGCCAGCTAGTTATCTTCACGTGTAATATGAATATGTACATAGTGCGACATGGGCCTGCATGCACTCAAATGGAATATTGAATTGAATTGAATTGAGTCAGGAGCCAAGCAAGATAGCGAGGAGTTCGAGGGGAATGGCCGAGGAGGCCATGCTGGAAGACACAGGTGATAAGCAATTCATCGGATGGTAGTGACTGACTCGACTCCTTGAAATCACAGAGGTGGCATCCAAGTCTCGGAAACTATGCCGAGGTGAACTTCGAGGGTAATGAATTTTGGACCATTAACTCACTCAATATTCCAATGCACACATCTGCATCAGACACTGGGGGCAAAGAGCCAGGCATGCGGACACCAAGTGCATAACCCACCTGTAGTTTGCACTAGGTTGACCATGGGAACAAAGCCAACAAAGCTGCCATTGACAGATAAAGCCCCATTTGTATGTGAATGGGGGCTTTATGAGCTTTGTCATGAACCCATTCACATGCGCAACCACATGTGGGTTATGCACTTGGTGTCCGCATGCCTCGCTGGTTGCCCCCTGTGAGAACTCTGTGTGCAACCATGAGAAGAGTGTTGGGTGACCCAGAGCACGTGCAGAGTGGGCGAACAAATCTGACCTTGTGGGTAAATGAATGGAGCGAAGACGGAAGCGCACCTCTCCTGTGGTGGTTCTTGTAAGGGCCATATAGCATTATTTCCCCTTTCTTTGATACTCTTCAACTAACCGCTATTTATATGTATTTTTCTCATTTCTTTGTATGTGTCTAGTCACGTGGCCATGTACTTATCATGCACGTAGCCAGATCAATATCACTATCTTTACTACCTTAACCATCTAACGACCTCTGTTACGTTTCACCTAGCTCTCTTAACAGCAGGCTCATGTACTAGGTCTGTGGATGCTCTTAAGTATATTGGTCTCAACAATACAAGCCCTCTTTCGAGGATTATCTCTGTTTGAGCCTCAGTGCATCTACCAGCTCTATATTTGATCTATCTCTCAGAGCCTCAGGGCTCTATCTAGCATCCTCCTTTAGCCTCTGAGCTAGTTGTAGATCGAAGCCCTTGCAGATTTCTCACTGGCTTTGAGTGCAGCCAAATTGACACTCAGACTACGATTTCTAGTCTGAGAGGCTTGCTCTTAATTGATCTCAACTGTCTCAGGGACTTGGAGGCTTATCCAAGTCCCTACCACACCAATATAACAACTCCCGACTCACTAGGGTCGTACGACATCATCCCCAACAATAAATATTTGTGACTCCCTCTCGAGAGCCATTACAGTTCTTGTTTAGCATAGTAGCAATGATGAAGAAACTATCTTGCATGACTGCAGGCGGGAAGTCAGTGTGCTTGTGGCAGCAGCTCAAGAAGGGGAATAAGCGAAGGCAGCGGAATGCACCTCAATTGGCAACTGGGTCTATTGGGCCTGGAAAACAAAGGTGAACTGAGCATTGCGTAGTTTCAGGGCTTCAGTACCTGTCTTCATCTGATAGGCTAAGGCGACGATCTGCTCCGTGTAAGTACGGGCAGATATCACTCGGATCTCTAAGAATAGCAGACAATGCTAATATAGAGATACAAGGTGTGGGGGAAGAGCCTGAAGGGCTGCGACTGGGCTGCTCAGGGCGCACGGGCTCAGGACACGATGGGAACGACCAGGCGTGGTGGGCTGGCTTCCCTGCATCCAAGGCTCCGAGTCGCAGTTGGGCTCTGAGCATGTGGACCAGCTCTGTAATGGAGAGAGCTGGGGTGGTGCGACAAAGTGCAAACCACTCACACCAATCCAGAGTGACAACTCACAAATGGTGGTTTGCATGCAGTGCATCGCGCTTCGTGCGAAGCAACACCCCACACAAAGAGGAGGGTGATGGTCAAGCGGGGGGAGCACAGCAGGAGGAGCGAAAAAACATTAGAAATTAAATGTCTTCGGGATTAACAAGAGTGATACGGTTCGTGATACAGAAAGCTTCGAAAGCTTTAGCTACCTCATCAAGTTTGCTCTTGTCATATGCCTTCCCCACATTCATCGGGACGATGTGCTCAATCTTGCGCCAGTAGAGTAGGAAAGCGAGAGAAGTCCATTCTCCCAGAGCGGCGACGACTTCGCAAGGGATGCCGGCGAGGAGGAGCTCTGTGGAT